>JBAMAW010001581.1:0-24877 GCA_037043295.1 Amiota minor | reverse complement strand
AGTTCAAAGGCAGTTCTTATTTCCGAAGTAACTCTGTTGACTTTCTCAATCGTTCCATGTTTTGCTCGAAAACCAAATTGATGACTTGGGATTGAATCATTTGCTTGTAAATGGTGATTGAGTTTGGCTTTAAGAACCTTCTCAAATAGCTTAGAAAGACATGGAAGCAGACTTATAGGTCTATATGAAGAAGGACATGTCCTATCCTTCCCGAGCTTTGGAACCATTATGATAACCGATTTCTTCCATTGTTTTAGAAAGTATCCAATTCGAAGGATAGCATTGAAAAGACTCGAAAGAAATACTATTGCTGAGTATATAACCAGTAGATTTATTGGGATTCAGTTGAGTCCTTATAATAGATTCAATTTCACTTGAGCTTGTTCTTAATGGAGACATATTTACTGAATTTTTAATTGTCTGGTGAAGAAGCACAAATATATTAGAAGGGCATGGAAGCATTATGATAACCGATTTCTTCCATTGCTTTGGAAAGTACCCAATTCGCAGGATAGCATTGAAAAGACACAAGAGAAATACTATTGCTGCGTTTGGAAGTTCAGTTATCATTTTTGGCACGATATATAACCAGCACATCTTTTGGGATCCAGTTGAGTCCTTATAATAGATTTAATTTCACTTGTGCTAGTTTTTAATGGAGACATATTTACTGAATTTGTGATTGTCTGGTGAGAAAGTGGTCGCAGGTGCAATTTCAACGTGAAAATATATTTATATTCTTCACAGAAGTGAACAGTAATATAAGTTTGTCATGAAGTTTTTAACAGGCAGAAGGAGACAAATAAAAACATAAAGTACATTATTCTTGATCAGCTCGATTAGGCGAATTGATTAAGCCATCTCCCGTTTGAATTCATGTTCTTATTAGAAAAACTTTTTTGTTCTGTTCTATCTAACTAAAACTTGGACATTAGCTCAAGGCCTTTGTTGCTTCAGCTTTAATATTGTATTTTAGAATTAAGTTTTCTATTGTACAATAAATAAATAAATAAATAAATAAAACTTGGACACTATCAGTTTCTAAGATAGGCGCAGAATATTTGTCGAAACCAGCCGAATTAGACTACTATACAGACCACCCATTTGAATTCAAGTTCTTATTAAACAAATTTTTTTGTGTTTTGTGCTATCAAACTGAAACTCAGTTTCCAAGATATGCCATTTGTCAGAATCCGCCGAATCGGACCCCTAGGGGGTACCTCCCATAAAAACCACCCATTTGAATACTACAATGAAACATTCACTGTGTCCCGTGAAGAGTATTTCATCTTCGGCATAGTCGAAGATAACCTTCTTTCAAGTTTTGTATTGCAACCAATTAGTGTTATTTGATACAGGCGATCCTCAACAACTAGGTACTTGAGTAAAACGATATCAACGCGTGAGTCATAGGATGAAAGTTTATAATGAGTAAATTTTTTTGATATCAAAGGCGATGATATCTGGAATATTTCTTAGATCCGCCGGCCAGTATGTAGGCCTACCCGAAGAAACAAAGTCTAGCTTGTTTTTACAATTTACAAGAGTGTTGTAGAGTTGCCAACCTTTCGGATTTACTAAACGAGAACCCCAATAGGTGTGTTTAGCATTGTAGTCACCGCCCGCCAAAAATCGATCTCCTTGGCTAGCAAAGAAATCTTTAAAAACATATAGCAGATACCGTTAGATTACCATAACGCATTTCCATCCGAACCGAAGTTGCTTGTAGATAATTAGATGGGTATGGCTCTAGAGCAGACACCAGAGTGTTTTATGTGCTTTCTTATTATTGTACCACCTTTCAATCCGGATGATTCGTTGTATAAACTAAGTAGTCTGGTATGAAGAAGTTCTTTTTACTAGTCAAATGAGTCTCACAGACTAACATCACATCTAAATTTTTTTTTCTCTAGATACTTCATCAACTCTACTTTGTGCTGTGAAACGCCATTTGAGTTCCAGTGAGTTATTTTTATATGAGCCATTATGGAGAATTTAACTTATCCAAAATTTTCATTTGGATTTTCATCATCTCGTGAAAAGAGTTTTACATTATTAAGACTGTTTGATTCAGGGTCTGTAATAAATTCACCAACATAGTTTCCCTAGAATTTTGTGGTTGCAACACTGCCTCATTACACTCATTTTAAGTTGGGGTAATTTGTGAAATTGGTTCATTATGTCGGGACATTGGAGCCTTAGGCTTCACAATTTTTTCCGCAGTTTGTTATTGAGCGCCTAAGCGCAGGACACCCGCATACGACTCATTTGAATTTAAAGGAATATTAGGTGGTGGACACATATCTGTCGTTGATTTTGTACGGATAGTCGCACGGCTAAAACGGGCGGAATTTTTTTGTGACTGCAAACGGTTCTTCAACTCCTTATATACAGGACAGCCTCTTATCGCGACTTAGTTTACAGGTTGCGGTTTCGTGCAAGTCTCCACAAGCTACGCATACGAATGGTGCAATAAGATTTCGTGTAGCCGAATGCCTGACAATTTGTGCATTGCACAGGATTTACTCGTTTGTGAGGCTTCTCCACAGTTACCCTACGATGAAGTAAATATTTAATGTTTTAAATGGGATGCACTTCATTTTTCATTAAATGCTGCAACTTTGGGCCAACTCAATTTTGTACAATGGCTGTGGAATTTTATTTTTATTAAAAATATTGATCACTACTTTACCTCAAACTAGGGTTGCCAACTTTTCTTCGCCGAAATAAGCTGTCAAAAATATAGTTCAAAAAATATTTAGTATTTTATGGAAAAAAAAAAAAAAATAGGAAAGATATATTGTTACTTATTTATTTTTAAAAATATTAAACGTTTTAAATAAAAGGGTCATATGCCATAATTCATACAATTTTTAAATTTATGTAAATCAAAAGCTCATTTTTTATTAACGATATAGTACTTCTGTTTTTCTCTTCTCTCCATTTCGTATTCATAACCGAAAATATCCTTTCTGTGAATGCTGAAGAAGCGAA
This sequence comes from Amiota minor, assembly GCA_037043295.1. Lineage (NCBI taxonomy): Eukaryota > Metazoa > Arthropoda > Insecta > Diptera > Drosophilidae > Amiota > Amiota minor. The sequence goes on along the minus strand of JBAMAW010001581.1, from coordinate 21,883 downwards.
AATAGAGAGGAGGAAAGTAATAACTTTAAATAAATTGGGTAAGTTATTTTCCGTTTTTTTTAGAATATGTTGCCGTTTTTGGCTTGTAGTTTTTTTGGCAATATTTCATTTAATATTGTTACATACATAAAGGTCGTCCATTTCGATACTCAATTTTTCTTTTAAATAAAGAATTTCTAATATTGTCTCACATTGAGAAGTTTTCTTGCAAAGATCACCTTTGAGTTCGTGGTGAAATGAGTTATAAAACACCTTAATCTAAGCACCACATGCAAGTCAAATCAATTGACAATAAAAACAAAACAAAGCAACGAAACCTTAAAGAACTCACCTGGCCAATGTCACTTTTCCCGGTAGAGAATGTTACGTTACATGCTTTACATTTCATATTATATATATCTTACTAATCCAGTCACAGATACTCTCCCACTCAGGTTTATATTTTTGGAGTCTTCTTACCGTTTTCCACTTTTTAATCGGCGACGCATTTTCATTATCACTACCACTTTCCATGACTTATTTATGAATCATTTTAACTTCTCAATGTTCACAATCTAATAAGCAAGTGAGGAATGTGTACAAGCAAGATAAGCAGAACAGAAGCCACACTTCGCAGGCACAGAGTCCCGTTATATTTTGGCTCTCTGCTCTCAGCCCTTTGCACTTACATTCCATGATCAATAGCTAAGTCTGGAGTTGCCATATGTATAAAATGTAAAACGTTAACGTCAAGGCGCGCTCATCAATTTTTAAAATATTGGTATTGAAAATATAGTATATTTGCGTAATATATATTGTATTTCTTCAACAGTATATAGTACGCTGACCCAAAATATAGTACAATACTATAATAGTAAAGTACGTTTGGCAACGCTACCTCAAGCCCTGTTTCTTCCAGGGCACTCTTCAGTCAACAGAGGGTTCAATGCCCTTAATTACAGCTACCAGCCCTTTACTACTTTTGAGCTGATAGGTATAATAGTTTTTCTTAGTCTCCCTAAAGTAATTGGTTACAAAACTGTAGTTTATTCTTTGGATAGCATGTACAAACCTATTCGAACTTTGATGAGTTTTTGTCATCGTTTTTTGCAGGTTCATCCTTTTCAGCAAGTAGTTGGAACCTATTTCTTTCCAAAATCGTTTTCTTTGCATTATTATTTATTCGCGGGCTGAGTTTACGTTTATTGTGGATTTGTATGTAGCGCTATATTTTCCAAGGTCCCGTTTTGCATGCGCTGGTTTTGTAATCGATGCAGTAGCTGAGAACACTGTTTTTGTTTCTGAAACTGCACTAGGTGTTGAAGTAAAAGCTGTGCTTTCTATTTAAACACAGTTGCTTCTGGGTTTGAATAGAAAGGAGGTTGAGAGGAAGGGCACTGGGCACTCCATGGAAGTGAGTGAATACTGCTTACTGCACTAGAAGACAGAACAGGAGAGCAAGATTTTCCTCTATCTTCAGGCGGCTGTGCGTTTTTGTTCCAGATCAATAGCGACAAACGACAAGTAACCATTTCTCGCTTTCATTATTGGGGCTGTTTGGCTCTGATAAAAAATAAATTTATTAGTTGCGAGGTAAACGTCTGATCAGGAAGACTGCTCGATGACGAATCAATCTAGTTCTGCTCACAATAAAATTCTATTCCCAAACTTCTTGCTCTCTCAGCAAAATTTTACAAATACGTCTACAAATAACAACACACATAACTACAATCAACAACACTCATACTAATCCTTCCTCTTCTTTGCACGATCTTCATAACGAGTGAAACGACTTCATGGAAACTTTCGATTAATTTAACAAAAAACTTTCTCAAATGCATATAATATTCTGTTCTCTCGGTTTATTTCAATGTCAATTTATATTTTAATTGGTTATTTCAACAATTATCACGAACTTTTAATTATAATTAATGACCTAAAACCCGATATTATTTGCATTTAGCCCACCTCAACTTCAACTCCTATAACATAGTACAACCTTATCCATACATTGGGCATTTTAACGATCTTTGTACCAAACTGTCTTCCTCACAAAAAGGTTAATTTATTGTTCAGTTGCCATTGAGATTCTCTGAGCCCCAAACATAACTATAATCTTTCGTCTAAAATCTCGGTATGTGGAGTTGATTGATGGTAAATCACATCACGGGTTGAGTTCAACAATAATACGTAATGACGTGAAGCAGAAGTAATTAGAATCACAAACGGTATTCTTTGACAAGATTCTTATTAGACCATAACGTAGCACACACGTAAAGAAAAATGACGTCAATTTTGAGTCGGTTAATGACTTGCTTTTGACTGAAACAAAGTCATCGATGTTTTTCTCTGAAATTAGAAAAGATAGAACAATTATCATATATGAAAGTAATAAGAGAAAACACAAGAAAACAATATTTTTACTTATCCGACTTACCGTAAAGTGGGCTACAAAGTTATTCTTTCGATGGGATGTAACGTTTACCGTTGGCTGTTGGTATTCCTTTGGTATGTACACCATCGTCGAATAGCGATAAGACAGATTTTTCATCTGTCAGATACCATAAATTCAAGCAAAACTTCTTTAAAGCTACTTTTAAGATAGTTTCGTCGTTTGCTTCATAAGCCTTCATGGCCTTCAAGAAGCATAAATCTTGGTATGGTGATATTACCGCTAAAATGCATTCACAATGGATATGCAGACTTCTAACAGAGCTGCCTTATCCTTATTTGAAATTCTGAATTGAGAGCTAAGTAATGAGATTTTTAATGAATAAATTGCTATCGCCATCCACCGAGTTTAGTGCATAGCACCTGGAAGCCGAATCTTAAAATTCTTCTCTTTATCTTCACCAAGAAATAGCATCTTTAGCAATTTCTTTAGTCAATTCAGTTCGATAAAATTCAATCAGTTTGTCAACATTTGAAACATTCCAGCATGATAGCTTTTTCTATAGCTCTGTATTCTTTACTTTATCTTCAAGATTGCAATCAATAATAGCTTGTGCCCGTTCGCTTCCTGAAGAGTTGTCCAATTTTGGCACAGCAATACGTTGTTTCTTATTATCATAATTAATAACTATTGGTAGGTGTTCTTCTTTAGATTTGCGTACATTTAAAGCTGGCAACATTTTGCCATCCCAATGAACAGTTACAGTATCTGGTACCTTGTTTTGAAAATCAACTTTTATATCTTCCGCACGCTCTTTTCGTTTTTCCGTGCTCTTTGAATGAAGGACTTGCTGACATTAAATTCGTCAATGCTATGTCCAAGTGTATAGTTGCTTCAATAATAAACATTGAATTTCTCATATTCAACTGACACCGTTCTAATGCTGTCACTAATTTTGGAGCAATGAAACTTTTCCAAATAGAAGTTTTATTAGTATTGGGCTGTGTGCTCTCAGTTGGTATGGGAAAATTTTCTTGAAAATCTACTATTTCGGACTTAGAAGAAGAATTTTCTTGTAATGGTTCTTAAGATGTTGTGGAAGACGTTAATGACAAATATTTAGCACACCTATGTTCCTTAGGCGAGCCTTTTTTCTTTTTTGATCAGGTGTCTATCTACTCCAGCTGAGTGACCAGGTCGACCTGGCTCTCTCTCTCTCGCTGCAAGAAGATCGTATCATCATTTATTTTTATTAATTGAAGAGCATCGGCGTGTGCAATATCAAACAAATTGTCTAACTTTGTAACAAACTCTTGTCGGCGCTGCTCAAATACATGAAACTTTATTTACAGTTGTTTTGACCCTATTCACACAAAACTAGAGGGTATGCGTTAAAAAAAATAACTCTTATTTTTTTCTGGGACACCCTACTGGACAGTGGGTAAATGAATATGCAGGCCCATGTGCGAAAGTTTCAAGCTCATTAGTTTCTATTGACTTTTGGAGGGACGTCGAGAACTTGCCACTTGCTGATCTACAATTCGGCACACCCAAGAATATGGACATATTGATAGGAAGCGTTTATTTCTTTTCACTGCTTAGGGACGGTAAATTAATGAAAGATCGGAAAATTGAGCTATCTTAAGAGGATCAGAAAGTTGAGAACTTTTGCATTCCGACTTCGTACTCCACAGCATTGAGACGCCTATATTCATTGGAACGAAAATTTAAGTTGAAGTTCTACAGCAAGACTACTAGATATTCATATATTACATTTCGGCATGTAAAGTGTGTACCTGAAGATGAGATTCAACGGCCCGTGTCAAGAGCATTCTACTTACACCATCACGCGGTGTTAAATGGTGACAGTCTAGCTACAGAACTACGCGTTGTTTTTGACGGTTCCTGCAAAACGTCGAATGGAAAATCTCTGAATGACAGCCTATCGAAAGGGCAAGTATTTCAGCAGGATTTGTAATTCTTCTACTAAGGTTTCGCTACAAAAAGTATTGTTTTTCTGCAGGTATAAAACAGATATTTCGAACGATCGAGTTTCAGCCGTGCGAGATAGTCCTAATGTTTATGTTCAACATTACCGCCTTACGACTGTGACATATGGTACAACACCGGCTGTGTATCTGGCATTACACTAACTGAGTGAAGATGAAAAGGTTCGGTTTCCATTAGCAAGTCGTATTTTGAAAGACAGTTTTTATGTAGACACATATGGACACAGATGGTGTACTAACAGTTGGTGGAAGGCTGAATCAAGCAGATTTGTCCTACAAGAACATGCCGATTGTTATTAAAATTGTGCGTGAATACCATTTATCTAATCTACATGCGGGATTGACACTACTTCTGGCAACCCTTCGACAAAGGTCTAGGATCGTTAGAGCACGACAAATCATTAAGTTGGTCACTCATCAATGTGAAGTTTGTATTCGTTATAATGCACGAGCCTACAAGAAGCTATTGGGCGATTTGCCAAAATTTCGCTGACCTGCCTTACATAACGCCAATTCATTTCCTCATAAGGAGGCCACTTAACACTTAATGAAATTGATGTCACGCCACAGAATACGTCAACACTGACACGGTGGACTTGTCCAGCAACTAACTCGTCTTTTTGGGCCCGATTGTCAGCCGAGTACTTTTTGTAATATTGGAATGCGATGTTAATTTCTTATGTGCCAAAATGATAGCTGCATAATCATATGATGATTTGTACATAAGTCTAATAACTGCATAATCTTATGATAATTTGTATGAAAAATGAATGAAAATACTGATAATTCAAGAAAAGCTTTGGTGACCGTTAAAGTGTATTGTTTTGTAACCTTTTTAATTCTTCTCGATGGCTTGCTGGTCTTTGTGATGTTTATCTGCTTCTGTGGCATGTGGGCAGGGGTGTTCCTGTTCTACCAATCCAAAATTTCCTGCTGTCCATAGTACTTTCTACAGTAACCATTAATTAAACTTGAATCCTCGTTACTCTTGTTAAAGCTGCGTATACTAGGATGTTTGCGTTCATATTCGTAAACATATCATCACCTCCCTGTGATTTGTGAATAATCATTGCAAAGCAAAAAAGAGTGGAAAATGTTTTCGTTTCGCTATAATACTTTTATTGTCGTCAAGATTGAGGTGCGCACTAAGATTTCTTGATTTTGTTATCCTTTTTCGTCCACAATATTTTAGAAATTTCATCCAATGGCACTATTCTCATCTCCTCAACATAATACAATTTTCCAACATTGCCATTTGATAACAAATCTGCAACCTCTATATTATTGGTTATCATGTAATGTCGGCGAAGAATTAAAATGATCAACACTTTTCATTTTATGCAACTAACGAAATTTTCTTGCTCAGCATTATGACAATCAACGAAAAATCCGAAGCCAAAGGTTTTGTTTTTTATTATTGAAAATGATTGAGGGTGTATGAGCAAGCATCGTGTGCTTGTGAATATGAGCAAGGGGGAAGAGAGAAGGATGAAATAGTCAAAGCAGATAAAAGCTGAAGTGCCAAAGACGCGATACAACTGTTGTAATACAACGTTTACGTATGTGGGTGAGATACAGCATACAACGCATGCAACGAAGTGGTTCATACAGCCGAATAAATCACGCTTGCCGTCGGCACTTCACTAATATTTCACAAGTCCAAACATGTCTACTCACTTCATAAATTTTAAATAAATAACCACTCACCGTTTTTGTCTCTTTCATACACACTCACCTTATGGAGGCGTAAATGAGACAACTATGCACTACATGAACAAAGAGAGCATCAAAAAACTCGCTCGTTGTACGTAATATCCAAAATCATTGGATATTTCATAGAGCCACGTACGTGATACTGTCATGTAAATTCTGCACAAACACTATGATAAATTTCCCTCAAAAGTCCCTTGCAACCATTGTATCGTGTTTGGCACTTTAGGTGTATGTGTGAGTATGTGTGTGGGCAAGCGTCGTGTGCCAATGTTATTGCCGACAATGACTTACTGCTGGGATGATAGTCGCGAATTGTTTTAAGCGGGGTAATTTAAGAATTTGCGGGTATTATACCCATGTCTATCAAAAAAAACTCCAAAAACTCGCAACTGTTTCTTCAATGGACAACTCATTTACGAATTTCGTAAAGACTCTCAATTTTTTCTCCACAGATTAAAATGGAATGGTTTTACTGATTAACCTTGACATTTGTAAAAATAAGTCTAACTCCTTCAGGACATACTATTGTGTTTGAGCTTTTTCTTGTGTCATAAACCTTGATTAAATTGCTTGCATATCTACTTCCTTTAGAATATATCCATTTCCATTTTTTGCACTATTGAACAGAAATTTAGACACTATAAGTTTTAGATATAGCCGGTGTACCTTTCTTTGAATCAGCTAAATTGAGCCACCAGATGGGTACCTCCCATACAATCCTCCCATTTTGTACGGAACCATCCGTGTGCGAGTATGACTTGCAATTGGCCGATTTTTGTTTGTCTAGTGACAAATTCATAGTTTTCGTTGTTGCTTTCATTACTGCTCCTTTTATTAATTATTAATTTATATTGTTACGTTGAAGCAGGTAGAAATTTTACAGCAGTTTTATTTTTGCAACACAAATTTATCAACTTCAAGCAATCCGCTCTTTCTTCTAGAAACCAAGTCACCATCTTGGCAATGGACTTTGAAAAATCCTTCGGTCGCGTTGTGGTGCTTACGGTTCTGCTTCAACTCTCCCATTTATACTCTCCACATCGGTATCCCATAGGGTCTCCTCTCTCCGTAATACTTTTCATCATAGCTTTTCAATCCCTCAATGAAACAATTTTAAGCTTTAAGGAAATTGAACTGTCTATATATGCTGATGATGCGATCATCTTTGGAAAACATAAAGATAATAATGTGTTAAATACAATATTCTTAGAAAACCTTGAGAAAATAGAAGGATGGGGATTCCTTATCGATTGAAAAATAAAAAACCATACACATATGTAAAAAACTCAACTGTAATGATTCAGAAAAATCTGGATAAAAGCCTAAACATTATTACAGTCCTAAATTCCAAGAGATTTCTCATTCATATATCATCCCTTATTCACCTCACCAGAGCGCTGTTTCTCTCCCGTATAGATTATGTTCTTCCAATAATAAAATCTTCCTCCCTATCACGCTGCAGCACGACCATCCATAGGATGGTCTTCTTTACGAAGTCCGCAATCTCTTCGTAAAATACCAGAAAAAATGTAACTCATCTAGGTCCCGGTCATGCGGGAATAGAAAATAATGAGCGCGCTGATACAGCAGCTAAGGAAGCGGCATGTGCGCCATGTCTGATAGTCATCCCAGACGTAGAACACGACATACAAATTCTGATATAAAAATTCCAACAATTTCAAAACACCCATCCCCTGATTCCTGCGATCGTCCAACTTATTCAATTTGGGTCCGATTGAGAACGGGAAACAGTTAACTCACACACTTCGAAGGCAAAAATCGTTTTCTTTGCTCCTTCTGTGGTAATACTGAGTCAATTAAACACCTGTTAGATGATTGCACAAATTCCCACACACAACACTTCGCAAACAACCTGCAACATTAATCCAATCTCTATCCCTCGATACTGTGTACAAAATAGCATCCTTCAGAAAATCTTGTAATCTTAATAAATTAATTTATTATTCTTCTTATAAGGCAGACGAGTCGAAGGTCTTGCAGGTAGTACTCTTTAATTTAAGTTGGACCACATATAAGTAACATATATATATATATATATATATATATAACCTAAACCTGTAAATAAATAAATAAATGATATTTAACAATCATTCACGTCGTGTTTGTCAAACATCTTTTCAAATGTTTGTAACCTGTACCTTTACAAAAAAAAAAAAAAAAAATGAAATGGAAATGATCATAGTGAAAAGACATTCTTCTGTCCAGGGCCTGTTTATCGGAAACTATAGTTTGTACAGTTTTTGATACGAACTTATTTTAGTCCATTTGGGAAAAAAAATTTCTTTAGATATAAATAGGAGTATTACCGAGAAATTACAATGCATAAAAACTTTAAATTTAGTATGCTATTGGCTGTTTGTAAGTTGTCAGAAAGCGAAATTAAAAAACCATAAGAAAAATCAAATGAAAAAAATTAAATAAAGATTTTTTGCGTAGGTCAATAACATACTATTCAACATTTATTTCTCAAGAAGTTAGAAGTTCAACTTGCCAACGACTAACACATAAATCGATTAATATAAATCACAAGTTAGGATTGTACATAATGATTATAAAATAATAACATGTACTGGATTATGTATAGTACTAAGCTTATAGCTTACATAATTCTGCACCCGTAGGTTGCAATACAAATATTTTCTTTCCTACTACCTTACCGGTTTTTTTAAATAACTTATTTTTATCTCTTGTCCATTATAGTTTTTGCAAAATTGTGATTTTTGAAATCAAAAAGCAATTACCATAAAATAGTTTTAAGTAAATACAGTTTTTGTTTTTATGTTGTTTTGCTTAGCTTGTTTTAGTTTTAAATGTTTTTGCGTTGCGTCAACGTTGAATTAAAATATAACAATAATAAAATATACTAATATTTGCTAAATGCTACACTTATTAAGTTTTTCCGTTATTTTGTTTTTCTTTAATTTGTTTACGTTAATTTGTTCTAAATTAATTTTGATAATTTTTTAGATCGGGATTTAGTAGTCTTTTTATTTAAGACTATTTGCAGATGTTTGAAGATTATTATCGGCAGTGATTGAAGATGAATCGGACGATTTTTTCATTTTGTCGCAATAATCATTGAAAATGTCACGAAAACGTATCCAACATTTTTCGGGAACGGTGATCGAAGTTCGAAAATTGTTTTTTACCTAATAAAGGAAAAATAATAAAAATTATTTAAATATTAAATAAATTATTTAAATAAATTTTTCCAATAAAAAGTTTTCTGCCATAATCGGTCAAAACTTTTTAGTTTCATTAAAAGGTAAAGTTGATGATAATTCATTTTGAAAAGTATAATTCACCAAAATTCGTAGAGAATATTAATGTTCAAAAATACTAGTATTGAAAAAAAAAAGCAACTTAAATCACTTAAATAGTGTCTAAATTTCCGTTCAATAGTGAAAACACTAAAAAAGTTTTTCTAATAAGAACCTGAATTTTAATGGTTGGTTTGTATGGGAGGTACATTCCTTAGTGGTCCGATCAAACTGCAATTTCGACACTATAAATTTCCAATTCATTTTCACTGGATCGTATAGCTCCCATAACAACCTTATGTTTTTTGTATGGAGACAACTTTAAATTTTTAAATATAATTTAGTTTTAATATTTGTTGCTGTTGGCCGGATAGAACTACACATTCTGCTTTCTACCTATTACGGTTCATGAGATATAGCCCGAGGACGGACGGACGGGCAGCGTAGTCTTAATAATACGGTTTCGTTTGGTATTTTTTAGGTCTGGAACCCTAAAAATAATACTGCAAGAAAGGAAAAGTTGATTGTTCGCCAAAGCAAATAAATTCAAATCCAGCAATAAAAACTCCTTACATATCCAAGGAAGTTAAGAAGACTCCACGGCCTTCACCTACTTAAGAGACTGCGAATAACAACAGCAAAGCTAAAAGCGAAGCGATTGAAGGATTTTTTATGAAACTTAATAATAAATCTTACAAAATAAGTACTCAAATCCAAACTACTACAAAAACATTACGAAAGCAATAAATAAAAAAAAAATCTCGTGGTAAACTTATGTAGCCAAAAGCCTACATGTAATCCTAATAAAATAATGTCTAATCTGCAAAACCAAGTACTGAAATTAACAAATGAAAATTAGACACTACGTCAAAGGCATTATTATATATAGAAAACTTAAAAGGCAGTGAGACTGCAGAAGAAAATTTATTGAAACAAATTTTAGAAAAGCTTCCGAAGCAACACGGATTTAATTTGGTCCTAGAAAAAGACTGCAAAATGTCAAAAAGTGTCTTTACAAAAAATAACAATGCTTATTTCTTAAAAGTAATGCTGTGGAACGCAAACGGTACTTAATAGCCGAGACCCGTTTTACTAAGAAACTACAAAACAAAAAAATTAAAATTATGAAACCCTGTCAAGGGGAGGCAATGCTGTTATCATCAAAACTAGTCTTAAGCAGTATGAAATAGATGAAATTTGCACAGACAAATTTCAAGCAACCACAGTCACAATAAGTACTGATTGTAAAATATCAATAGCTGCTGTATACAGTCCGTCTAGACATTAAATCAAATCTACACATACATTGAACTTATTAACAGCCACAAAAATAGGTCCATAATGGTTGGTGACTTCAACGCCAAACATATGCTGTACATTGGGGATCAAGACTTACAAGTACAAAAAGAAGAGAGCTGCACGACGCACTGCTGCATTGCTATATCAACTAGCAAACCGACATAACAGCCAACAGGCCCGCTCAAAACCACAAATCTAATTGATTTTTCCATTGTTAAAAAGTTTCATCTGCTTACTTGTGTGTTAAAAATTACTTTTTTATGTCATCTGATCGGTCTCCAATTTATATAACCATACACGAATATGTTATCTTGAAAGAGCGTCCTTTTCAACTCACAAACCAGCATACAGATTGTCAGATTGGGAATACTTTCGCAAAATTTTCGAAGAAGTTATTGACCCTTTGCTGACTGTCACACGTGATAAACCCCTCCTAAACAAATTTTCTTTTAATACTTAGCATGAAAAGCATAGTTCGCAAATAAATTGGAACGTTCAGTGAGAAACTGGAAAAAAATGAATTTTGAATTGAATTGAGTTTTTTCGAATGCCGAAAATGAATTGAATTTTGAATTCAATTGATTTTTTCGGTATTTCACTGACCTTTTCATTTGTTCCGGTTATTGGTCGATTGTGAAAAAAAGTATAAATCTCAAAATATATTTTAAAAATAACCTTTTGCTCAATCTAACACAAAATAATTGGCAATGAGAGACCGAAAAAAGAAAGGTGCAAGCAAAAAGGTCCCTTTTTGTTGTGTGTGACGTGAGTTGATTAAGTTAATGAATGGAAGGAAGGGGGGAAGATGGAAAATAATACTTTTTTGTTTTTCCAACAAATATTTGTTGTTTGTTGTGTAATTCGAGATTACTGATTCCAAATCTGTCCTCAGTTTTAACTGTTATCTAAAAACCTAGAGCCGCCAGAAAAAAATTAAAAACATATTTATTACCGTGAAAAAATTGGTTTCAAATGTTTAAAATATTCAATGGAAAAAAATCCTGTTGACCAGTGTTATTTTCCGAATTGTAAACAATGTAGGTGCAAAAAAAGAAGGTATCTTTTTGTTGTTATGTGGCGTGTTTAGCGCTGTTTAAGCGCAATCCGGCGGAGTTCTTGCGTAGTTTCGTGACCGTCGACGAAACATGGATTCACAAGTACACACCAGAGACGAATCACCGAACGATATTGCTCGCTTCCAAAGGCTATCAAAACAAAACGAATAAAGGGAATTGACTGAAACTTTCAAAGTAGCCTACTGCCATGAATTACGATCCTTCTACAAGAATGATCCTGTCGTTTCAATAGGTAGAATGTCGGGTGTATGCGAATATTGCTCTGCTTTGAAATGGAAGGATGTCCAAAGTCCAAAGGTCTTTGTTGCTTGCAAGGAAAAAACAAAAATTACATGAGCCACTATACTCTCTTCTTATGGGTGATCATCCTAAATCAAAAACATTCATGCGCAACATACGCCGATACAACAATTCATTCCAAATGACATCTTTTAAGAACACGCAGGTTGTCGAGCGGTGTAATATGTCTACATTTAAAATACAGGGCCAAGTAGATTATATAATTTAGCAGGGTGCGACGATCACAAATTTCTACAGATCTATTTTATATCAGATCCCGAAACACAAGCAACTACTTGGTGTAACAGTGTCGCACAACCAATGGATCAAAGTTTGGTAAGACTTTTAGAAGATTTGTTGCATAACAGCTACGTACAGTCCTTCAAAACTGCTACTGAGAGCGTACCGCCAGGAACACCGGACTTTAACATCGTAATCCATACAAATAAAGTGAAGAGAACACATCGGACATTATAATGCCCCATCTACGAGTGAAGTTGCAGTTGTGATAGTTGGACAACAATTTGTTAAACGAGATATTGCATTGCACAATCGTGACGACAACTTGCACAGAATATTTGAGCTGCACCGATCTTATGACAGTTTACAGTATCATATAACAAATCACAAGTTCAAATATTCTGCCTGAGCATTGAGTGTTTTCCCCATGGACAGTTAGTTATATATAGCTCTTTCGCGCGTCACTTCAAGACTTCCTATTGCGTAATGAGAAGAAAGCTGTAAATCAATAAAATTTCTTGCTATGAACATCAAAGCGATATCTTTTAAATTGCACCCGTGAAAAGCAGGGTGGGTTGCTAGTTTATGTTATAAATATTAATATTTATAGACTGACTATATGAGAACTCAATTTTTAGTTACCCAAAAGGAGTCAAAAACGTGTTAGTAAGGCGACTATTGAAAATTTAATCATCAAAATGTTTGCTGGGTAACAAATAATAGTCGACTGCAACGCACAAGAGACACGCATACATACATATGTAAAAATTCATACAAACATACAAATAACCTTTGATGAAATGTCTCCTTAAATCGGTTAATGGCAGACCCAGCCATAAAAAAAAAAAAACAAAAATAAATATATTTAAATATTTAAAAACGAAAAAAAAACAAGGTCTTTTCCATCCCTTTTTATTTTGGTTTCTTAACAACCGGGTGCTTGCCAACCGAATTAAAATTTTGCGATTTGCGAACTCTGTAAAAATTCAAATTACTCACTGTGGAAATGTACAAAACAGATTATAAAATTAAAGCCAATAAAATCGACGTGACATGATTTAACAACTACTCAAACATAAAAGCAGCTGTCATATAAAAAAAAACTTAAACATCTAACATGTATCATCAAAGCAACATTTTAACTAATTTCAATCACTCATTTCAATTTATTGGAAAACAGCAGAGGTTACGAAGTAACGTCTTATTTACCTATCTCGCTTCTTCCCATGCTATCAAAATTGGCTGAAAAGTTATTGATTAAAAAAATCAACATTATAATCGAAAATGAAAAAATTTATTTAGCCAGAGCTTTCGACAAAGTATGCCATGGAGGATTACTGCAGAAAACTAATGCGCTCTTACCAAATCAGTAGTTCTAGATATTAAGATCGTATTTATCCGATCGTTACTTTCGAGTGACATATGATGATGAATATTCGTAACTGAAAAATATAATGGCTGGGGTTCCTCAGGAAAGCGTGCTGGGTCCTCTCCTGTATTTACTTTGTAGATGCTACCTGACATGCAATCAAAACTGCATTACAGCAACATTTGCTGATGGCACAGAAATTCTCTTGGTTGGAATCAATCGCGAATTTATAGCTCCTTTAAATGAAATTCATGACTGGGCAATTAAGTGGCATATTAAACTAAACGAATGTCAACTTTTCATACAATAAAATGCGATAAACGATGTACAGATACCGTAACGAATAATACAAAGTAATACTTAGGCATGACTTTAGATGGTAAGCTCAGGTTGAGCGAACACATAAAAAAATAGGGAGAAACTGGGACTAAAATATAGAAATATGTATTGGCTTATGGGTAAACAATCATCGTTATCCATTCAAACTAAGATACTTCTATTCAAGCAAATATTGAAACCTGTTTGCACTTACGGCGCTTATATATGGGGCCTCTTAACAACTATGCAGCTAATCCAAAGATTCCGAAACTAAATGCTGAGATGGTTTCTGGTGCTCCTTGGTACATTCGTAGTTTCGAACTCGAAAGTGATCTCGCAATTGATTCGGTTTTAGACACAATGATTTGTAGGGGAGGTGCTCCCCCTAGTGGACCGATTTTACTGATTCCAACAAATGTACCGCGTCTAAACTTATTGTGTCTACATTTCTGTTCAATAGTCCAAAAACAAAAAAGTTTTTCGAATAAAACCTGAATTTTAATGGTGGGTGGGTATTGGAGGTACCCCCTAGATGCCTGATTTGGATGATTCCAACAGCCTATATCAAAAACTTATAGTGTCATCTCAAATAGGACGAAAAGCTTTTTTGTTGAACCTGAATTTTAATTGCGGTTTGTATGGGAGGTACCCTAGTGATCCAATCAAACTGAAATTTCGACAGTATAAATTTCCACCAACTACCCTAATTTCAAGATCGTGAGATTACTGGATCGCATAGCTGCCATACAAACCAAAATGTTTCTTTTATGGGGACACCCCTTTAGTTATTGAAATTATTTTATGTTTAATATTTGTTGCTGATGCCTGGATAGAACTATACATTCTGTGAAAATTTCAACTCTCTAGCTGTTACGATTCGTGAGATATGAGCCAAGGACGGACGGACAGACAACGAAGTCTCTGCAAAATCTTGAAATGAAAATAATCCAAATTTTCTAGTGCTTTTAAGAAGTTAAAAGATTTTGTGACAAATTTTCCGCTATTGAGATACCCCAATTTTAACAAAAAATTAAGATTACAACGGATGCCAGCAATTTTGCATTAGGAGCTGTTCTAACTCACATAAAATTTGTTACATGCTCTAAACGAGCTAAAGATATTGAAAAAGTTTACGAACTTAATAAAGAAAAGGCATTATTACACCAAAATTAGAGTGGTCATTGTTTAATAGTAGCGACTTTCGTGGCTTTTATGTATTTATTTACTTATTTAGCTAATTATGACAAAATACTGTCAAACTTAAAAATAAATGAAATATAATACGGGAGATTAAAACAAAACAAAAAAAAGAAAAACATAATTAATAATAATATTGTAATAAGTGATTAAAGTTAGTCGTAAACAATTTTATTCAGTTATTGAAAAACAAGGAAAAATTAAAATTAAACGTAAGAAATCCACCCGTCTCTGACACGATGGGTATTTTTCAAGCTATGACCCCCCTACTCACTGCAAATTTTGTCAGAGACAGAGGGATGGATGTGTGAGCCAATGAGCGATGCCCACTTCATCTAGTAGCAGAAGAAATATGATGGTTGAAACTCAACTTAGGGTCAAAAAAAATCACTCCAAGGTCTATGCATGAACATGTATTTAGCGCAGTTTAAATTCAGAAGATTACGTAAACACAAAAAATGGAGTGAGGTTAGAACATATCTAAGTCTAATATGCGAAGAGATATTGTTAAACAATAGACAGAGTTTGACATCATCAGAATACATCAGAACACGAGAGTATTACAAGGAAAGAGGAAGATCGTTTATAATAAGATTGAACAATAATGGGCCAAGATGGCTTCCTAAAGGAACACCAGAAGTGACAACAACTGGACTAAAAAAGAGTGGAGTTAAACAACATTCGTTGAATTCTATTTTTTTTATAAAAAGAAATCCAATAAAGAAGATGTTGCGGAAAACATAAAAGGTCCAGCTTATGTAAAAACCAATCATGATTTACGGAGTCAAACGCTTTGCTGAAATCTGTGTAAATGACATCAGTTTGAAATTTTTCGCTGGAACCAAGATTTACTAAAGATGTAAACTCAAGCAAATTAGTAGTAAGTGACCGCTTTTTCATAAAACCGTGTTGACACAGAGAAAGAATAGATTTACAGTGGTGATAAAGGATTGAAGCAATCATTTTTCAAACAACTTTGGAATTGCCGCAAGTTTTGCATTACCTCTAGTCGCAAAAAAACGCGGAGACTTTTTATATGTCCCAACATAATATTAAACGTCATTATGAAACGAAACATTTAGAAAATTAATCAAATTGAAGCGCGGATTCGCAGTTTACTAAACTCAATACTGAACAAGAGGATGCAACTCGTGCCAGTTTTCGCGTGGCTCTTGAAATCGTAAAACTTGGAAAACTATTCACCGATGGAGAAATGATCAAAGAATGCGTAATTGTAGTAGCCGAAGAAATTTGCCCCGAAAGGGTAAATTTATTTAAATCTACCAGTTTGTCAGCAAACACGGATGTGTCAGATACTCAGGTATTGATTTTTATTCGAGGAGTAGTTAAACGCTATTAAGGATACGAAGAAATTCTTGATATTGATAGTATTCACGGCACGACTACTGGTGAAAATATCTTTAAGGGAGTTGAAAATGCCATTAAGAACATTCGATGAAAAAACTTGAAGGCTTGTACATTGTATCAGTCTTTATGCGGAAAATGTTTTGATATGTCTGAAGTTCTAAAACAAGTGACATTAATTGTTAATTTCATCAGATTCACTGGGCTGAATCACAGAGAATTCCGCGAGTTTACTGGAGAGATTGGAGAAACTGATTTACTATTATATGCTGCCGTACGTTGGCTTAGTTACGGAAAAGTCTTTCAGCGCTTCTTTGAACTTCGAGCAGTGATCGAAATTTTTTTACAAAATACCGAATGGCTGTGGAACTTAGCATTCTACGTGAATTTGACGAAACATACGAACAAACTAAATTTGAGGTTGCAAGGAGAAAACCAGCTTCTCCCTAATTTATATGCTGATATCAAATCGTTCTGTCAGGAAATAATACTGTTTCAATCATTAAACATACTAGTTGGCCGATTTGGCTGATTCCAACAAATACCTTAAGACAATAAAGTACCCGGAATTTGTCATTTTTTTCTGACTGTCCTTAATTACTATGCCAAAAATGAGCGAGATCTGTCGACCAGTTTGTTTACAGCAGCTGGTGTAATCAGACCACCTAAATATCATTTCGTGATTGATAACAGCAGGAAGTGTGTCAAAATTTTTCTTGAAACAGAGTCTTGTGTAAATAATTGAGAAAAAAACACCGAGTGCCAAAAAATATTAGCTATTTGCCAATCGTAAGTGTAAAACTTTGAGATTATAAATATGTAGTCGAGGCAGTATTGCCAATAGATTTGAAGAAAAAACTTAAAATTCTTGAAGTTTTAAATAATAAGTATAAGAAACCATCAACTGAGGAGATCGAATCCAGCAGCTTTTGTAACAATGAACAAATACGAGAAGTTCATACAAACAGTACGGAGCCACCCGATTTTTGTTTATTAATTTTTTTTTTTTTTGCACTGACTTTTTTTTTTGCTTTTTTGGCTCACCAATTTTCTTAAAGCCCAAATTACTAAACATTCTTCCAATGTGGTTCAGGAAGCCAAGCAGGTTGGACTGCCCTGGACTAGACAATTCTCTCTCTGTTAATAAGTTCGTCTCATTAATCCTTTGCAACAAAAATTGCACATGTATTGTTCGTAATTGTTGTTCGAAACCGATTTTTTTCTTTGCTAACCCACCTCCGCCTCCGTTAACCTCCGCTTCTGCGGAGTTCAACCTCTGGACTTCCGCATCCGTTTCCGCTAAAATTGCTACCGTTAGTACATTAGAAAATAACACTGCTTAAAGGTCGGCATAGCGTATGCGGGGAAGAGTAGCATGCTGGTTGTATGCAAAATCAAAAATTTTTGGATATACGACCGATCGCATGTGTGGCTTGCTTAATCGGCGACTTTGCTTCTGTTACTTATGCTTGCTCAATATAAAAGAATATTGAACCAGCACTTGCATGTGCCAGGAATAAATTTCATTAAGACCTATATGTAATAACCAAGAAGTTTTTGTACTCCGAAGAGTACAAAAGACCTGGTGAAAATAAATATACGATTCAAGAAACACTCACAAATCTTGAAACAATCTTTTTGAAAAATAGATCTAATGCGTAATTGACGGTTTGGCTTACTTAACTGACTACTAATATCTACTTCTACGAAATTTAATCTGCATGTTGAAACCAGAAGATTATAAATATAGCTCTATTCTTCAAAACTATGGAATAGGGTTTGCAAAGAGATAGATCGACACTCAGCTTGATCGAACTACATATGTATGCATATTTTATGGGTTATCTCATGTATCGTACAATCATCGCCCTAAACTGTTACAAGAACCTCATATGATGAATTATATGTGCATGCCTTTATGTTTGATTTTTCTTTGTCAAAATTTAAAATATGTAGTTTTATTTGTCAAATTAAAAAATAAAACTTAAATTCAATATTCATTAAAAATATATAAAACATTAAAGTAAAGAAATTCGCAGTTATAAAAAATTTGATGTGCATCATACGCGTATAAGGCATAATATGTTTTTTTATATTCTTCACGGAACTGAATAGTATTATAAGTTTGTCATGAAGTTTGTAACAGGCACAAGGAGACAAAAAAGACCACGTAAAGTATATATATTCTTGATGATACGAATTGATTAAGCCATGTCCGACTGTCCGTCTGTATGTAAGCAAACTAGTCCCTCAGTACCTCCCATACAACCCGCCCATTTGAATTTCTGTCCTTATTAGAAAAACTTTTTTTGATTTTTGTACGATTGAACTGAAAACTTCGACACTATCAGTTTCCTCCATACAAACCACCCTTTGAATACTCAATGCAACATCACTGCGTCCCGTAGAAGCGTATTTCATCTTCGGCATAGTCGAAGATAACATTATTTCTTTTTTTTCTTTCAAACGTGGCAACGTTATATCAAATAAGGATATTAATAATTAATATGATGTCCTTTTTGAATTTTAACCTTATTGAGACGA
Source organism: Amiota minor (assembly GCA_037043295.1). Taxonomy (NCBI): domain Eukaryota; kingdom Metazoa; phylum Arthropoda; class Insecta; order Diptera; family Drosophilidae; genus Amiota; species Amiota minor. Next base: position 2,822 of record JBAMAW010001581.1, on the reverse strand, counting down.
AATGGCATGGATTCTATTAACGATTTCAGCGTGTTTGGGCTGATTTCAATCCATTCTTGTAGTTTTGCAATTTTAAGCTCATTTGCTGTGTCAAATTGTCTTCCATTTTTACAAACTTTGGCGGGTTAAGGTCCGGACTTACAGGTGGCCAGTCCAGTACTGGAATATTTTTGGATGGAAAATATGTCTTACTGAACTTTGCAAAAAAAAAGTCCAAACTAATTTTTTTTTCATCACTAAACATGACGTTACGCCACTCTATCTCAAAATTGGTATTTAGTGGCAAATGCTAAGCGTGCGTTTATATGCCGACTTAATAACTTAGGTTTAGGTGACATAGAATCATATCTAACGAGGGGTTTTTTATGTATTATTTGAAGAATCCTACTACTTGAAATGTTGAGACCCATGTCTTATGACCTCATTAAATCAAGTAGTTATCAAATAATTACTTACATTTAATGTAATAATAATTTCCCAATTTAACAACTAAATTTTGTACCAACGGTAGTGTATAATCAATTGAAAGTGACCAAACATTGAACACTTGATTCATATTTCAAGTAACGGTGCTACGAATGGGATAAAAATGGAAAAACAATAAACGAAAAACAAGAACAATACAACACTAAACCAGACTGCATAAAAAAAAAATTTATAAATGCAGATGAAAGAGAAATAGAAAAAAATATTTATGTACACATAAATCCTCATATGAGGTACCTTCACGAATACTGCACATAACATAGTAGATTTATTGCATGTAACATAAACCACAAATATGCTTACCTCACTTATACGCATGTAAACTCCACGATTGTTCTGACCTATGTCAAAATAAAAATTTTTATTGTCCACTTTCATGTGGCGCTCTTCTGGTAAGTCTCCTTTAAATCTATAGATTTTTTTAATACATTATTTCTAATAAATTAAATGAAACATCTTACCCTCCGTCATTAGTACCAAACTCTTCAAGAAGATCCGTTAAAGCATCACGAAACTCAATCATACCTTGGGCCGGTATAGCTATTTGTGATCTCGGCCCACCTCTGGTAATTGTTTGCGACACCTTTAATTTAAATAAACACAGATAACGTTGATAAATAGATGAAATAAACATTTATTATTGGCTTACGCGCAAAAATCGTCCACGCGTATTTTCTTTTAAATCCAAATAATATCTCCGGTTCTCCTTAATCATCATTTCTGACTTCAATTTTCCATCCTCAGGCAAATTATCTGGGTTTGGTGGACCTTCAATTTAAAAAGTAAATAATAGATGATTTTTTAAATTTATTGTGTAAAATTAAATATTTTATTTTCTAAGGTATTTTCCTGTATTTAAAGAAACGAGAGACATAGCACATCTTTAGCATGTGCGAAACGTATATATTTATATCCAGTACGGCCGCAACGTTCAAACAAGACAAAACATACAATTCAGTTCTCCGAAGCTTACATACCTTTCACATCTTTCGTCGTGTTTTTTTTTTTTTTTTTTTTTTTGTTAGTTTTTTATATCTTACCTAAAGAAGCATAATAATCGCTAAAAGCAGAAAGATGATCTCGAAACTCAGCTGCAGTTGATAGTGCTAAGTAAATTTGGCTACGTCGACCATCAGCTCCAATCTGTAAATACATTTTTAAACTATTAACTATGCAACATATTAGGGACGGGTCAACATTTACCTCTGCGACTTTAATAAAGCGCCCACGACGATTTTGCTTTACATCCAAATAAAACCGCTTTGATTGAATTTGTAGCATTTTGGTAGCTAATTCTTGTACAATTTGACCGGCTATATTGGATGACACAACAGATATAACACATACTTGCGATTTCCCTTTTGACTTCAGAATTTTTAGGATTATTTATTAATGGGTATGTATAGATAAAAATGTGTGAAGCTTTGAAGACAACCCTAATGGTTTTATTAAATTGGTCCGGTGAAAACAATGGTTTTAGGGAAGGTCGTCATATATCAAGTTGAAATGTTTTAGGCATTCTAAGAGTTTTGAGTTTCATATGAAACATTTTCTTTAGTGTCTTTTTCCTTTTCCTTGCAACCATCTAAATCGTAAATTTAGCTTAGACTCAAACTGGCAAACATTTAATTCAATTATTTTTAATTTTTTTTTTTTTTTATATTACGTAGTATAATAATTTTATCCAAACAATGTGGTACTATCCTACCCGGCCTTTCGTGGGCAATTTTATATTACTTCCTATATATATGCGTTCATCCCGGATAAGTAATAACTAAAGTATATTAATATTCAATGTAATAGTTGAATGGTGTAGGGTGCAAGGAATGGTTATAGTAAGAAACATTAAAATTGAAAACTGACCCTTACCTGTTGTTTCAAAGTCACTTCTTCCGGAAGCACCTTCCATATTGCTTGCGTTGTATTCTACAATTTTGGCATATTGTAAAGCAAGTGATTTTCCGGATCAGGCGACTCTACTTACTTGAACCCGAGATACCCTCGTCAACACTGCCGAGATCAGACATAATTAAGTGCACTCGAAAAACAATTTAGTTCGACTCCTTCCTATTACAATATGGTTTAATTGGTGGTATCGTTTCGCACTTTAATGTGTCGTGTTACCTTTATTTAAGCTCCACCCTACTAGCCTCACATTTATTGGATGCCAGTGACACTAGCAGCACCTTCTTTCCACCTACAAATGAAAAGATAATTAACCTTGATAGAAGCGTTCCTTTTTCAACATATTAAATGCTAGTATATAAACTCCAATAAACGCTTTCTTTAATTACAAGATGAACTACACATTATCCTAACCACTGCGACTTCCTCTT
>JBAMAW010001579.1:0-122008 GCA_037043295.1 Amiota minor | reverse complement strand
ATAAATACCATCAATGTAAACAAAAAAAAGTCGTTATATTGTGCCTCTTGAATTTTCTTCGAGCTCTTGTTGGTGAAGTCCAGACCAGAGCACTGCATTGGATATGATTGGAACGAACATTTTCACTAAAATTTGAATCCAATCAACTCAGCGGTTGGCCGTAACATGCTCGCTCAAGTTGCATACAAAAAACGAAAATTTTGGTCATCCATGAGACGCAATATTTTATATTCTGGTATATGTATATATTTGGGTATGTACAATTCGTGTTTTAATCACTTTATGACTTTACGCTTTGTGTTTTATTTACTCTAGGTCATTGTTACTTGAAGTGATTGTTGTTGAGTTGTGAATGATTTGAGTTGATTGTATGATACATACATACTTTGTACCTAAGTACGTTATTGTTTTCATGTATCTATTTCTCAACTGCGCACTTGTTTGTAATTATAATTTTTCATAAATTTATTAATTCTATAAGAAAAAAATTATAATTAAAGGAACAAAAATTCAAATATTTCATAAGTTCTTAATTCTATTACAGTAATTAGTGAGCAAAGGAACAAAAAAATTTCATAAATATATTTCATAATTCTATGGAAAGGAGTAAAAAAACAAAAATCTTTCCTTAATTCTTAATTCTATGAGTACAAATATGATTTCGTAAGTGTTAAAATTTTTATAAAAAGAATTTAAGAACAACAAGCTGTCAACTGATCTTCGCTACAATCTATTTCGTTTTTCTGTTATAATGTTGCCAGCCAAGGAAAATGATCTCTCAACCATAGCACTGCGGGTTGGTATTGAATGAATTTGGACAAGTTAGGGTATATATTCTGATTTTTTCCCCACCACTCCATCACATCCAAATTGTCAGAGAAGTCATTAACTTCTCTACTGTACCATTCAATTTCGTCTTCATGCTGTTATATGGGTTTTAGGCTGGATATCTTAATTACATTGGAAAAGAACAAAGCATCGTCTGGTTTATCAACTGAGGAACTTGGATTTCTTTCATTTGAGTCAGCTTCATTTGGATAAGATTGCGGACTCACTTTCACAAATTAAAACAGACGGATACACATTTTGAATGCTTGAAGTGGAAAAAACCTTTAAACCGCCTAGTTCATTCGCAAGCAAATTTATTGCTGGCGGATATAAGAAGCATGCAGCTTTATTAGTTTTTAAAATTGAAATTCTAGCTATATCTTCACTATTAGGTCTACAAACACTTTTAATATTTACAATGGAAGGAAAAACGAAGCACAGAGATAGAGCACTGCAAAGTTACAATTTTTTGAACTCTCCTTCTAAATGAACTTTTTAGTACAGACACATTGATGTCTTGTTGAGACTTAAACTCTCTTTTCCGGGTCTTTATGAATTAACTTCTTATAAAATTCTCTTATCCTACGACGGTCGACGGCTGAAGTGACCGTATGTTACGTGGGATTGAATGTGCGCTGACAAAAGTGTTTTAATTTATGATTATGACTTTTTAATTGTATATTTATATATGCAACAAAATGTTACATATTGGTACACTTTAAGTCTACATTATTAATTATAAGTTTGTCATTGTTCCCAACAGGCAGAAGGGCAAAACACATAAAGTATATATCATTCTTGGTGTATACGAGGGAATCCACGTGTCGTCGACGGTCACGAAACGGCGTAAATCCGCCGGTTGCGCTTAAACGAGACACACCAGAGACGAATCACCGAACGATTTGAAAACTAAACTTGACCGTCACAAAAGAATGTACTTTATACTTTTTTGTAATAGCAGCGCAATCAGGCGGTAGGCTAGTACTTGTTACTTGTAATTGTCAGTGTAAAAAACGAGTGCAATATACACATGGTGGCATGTATGTACAACCACAAAAAATCACAATTTCAACTTAAACTATCCATGCTATTAAGTAATATTAAGTGCTGGATTTGGTTTATATGTTGGTTACAATGTTAGTTATTACGATTTACAAAGAATACAAGAAGAATTTCATACAACAAGTAAATGCGCATATGTGGATAACCATCACAAATAAACATATTTTCATTCCTGACATCAAAGCCACCACATAAAGTTTAAACGACCATAACATAGTAACGTCACATACAAATCAAAATACAGACAACAACAAGTTGTCACAAAATTTCCCATACTTCATTAAAGAAAAATGAACAACTTGATGTAAATAATACATTGATGTATTCGTATTAGAAACAGAACACTGTCAACAATTTTTATAAGCAAAAATTACGCTTAAAAACAGAGGAACCGACTTACATCAAGAATTATAGAATACCACACGCACATAAAGATGAGATAAATAAGCAAGTAGATAAATTGATAAGACATGATACAGTGGAACCCTCAGCTTCCGAATATAACAGCCCTATATTGGAAAAACAGCAACGAAAAACGATGGAATAATATTGTAGTAATATTTTAGATTATAGGGGAATCAATAAAAAACTTGACCAACTAGGAAAAGCAAAATATTTTTCATGTTTAGATCTAACATCAGGTTTTCATAAACTTAGTGGAGAATTAAGGGATATAACTTCATTCTCATCAAACAAGGGTTCATTTCGATTTAAACGTTTACCATATGGATTAAAAATTGCACCAAACTCATTTCAACGAATGATGACGTTAGCATTCGCAGGCTTAACACCGAATCAAGCATTTCTATACATGGATGACTTAGTTGTATTAGGCCGCTCTGAAAAACATATGTTAGATAACTTATCTGATGTTTTTGAAATATGCCGAAAATACAACCTAAGGCTTCATGCAGATAAATGCTAATTTTTCAGTCATGAAGTGACTTACCTAGGTCATAAATGCACAGACAAGGGAATAAAGCCAGATGACTATAAATTCCAAATTATATTAGATTATCCAACACCCATAAATGCTGATGCAACCAAACGTTTTACTTCATTCTGCAATTTTATCGACGTTTTGTTCCTAATTTTGCGGAACATGCACGCCCCTTAACAGGATTAAGTAAAAAAAAATTTAAATTCGAATGGACAGCAGAATGTGAAGATGCATTTATTTATCTTAAAAATGCACTTCTAAGCCCTCAAATTTTACAATACCCACATTATGAAAAATAATTCTGCATAACCACGGACGCAAGAAAACACGCTTGTGGCGCGGTACTAAGTCAAGAGTATGACGGCATGCAACTGCCGATTGCTTATGCTTCAAGATCATTTACAAAAGGCGAAAGCAATAAATCCACTATAGATCAATACATTGGGCAATAAAATATTTCCGACCATATATTTATGGCAAAAAATCATATTTGTTCTCAATGAAAAACCCATCCCAGCTCACTAGAATGACACTTGATCTAGAAGAGTACGATTTTACAATAGAGTGAGGGGAAACGATAACTATGCTGATGCTCTATCGCGCATAGAATTTAATAACAATAAAAACATACAAACAGAGACACAGAAAATCCTAAAAGTAACAACTAGACAACAAAGCAAAAGAAAACCCACATTTAACGATAAAAAAATGGGCCAAGTGCGAGTCAAACTCGTACACGAAGGGTTCCGAACCATATTGGTTTTTGTTTGGGAGGTACTCCTTAGTGTTCCAATTTGACTGATTTCAACAAATGCACCGCGTCTATATCAGAAACTTAAACTTTCTAAATTTCAGTTCAATAGTCCAAAAAGCAAAAAAGTTTTTCCAATAAGAACCTGAATTTTAATGGTGGCTTTGTATGGGAGGTACCCCTCCTAGTTGGACGATTTGGCTGATTCCAACAGATGTGCAGCGCCTATATCAAAAACTTATAGTATCTAAATTTCAGTTCGATAGAACAAAAAACAAAAAACTTTTTCTAATAAGAACCTGAATTTTATTGGAGGTTTGTATGGGAGGTACCCTCCCTAGTAATCCGATCAAATGAAATATCGACAATATAAGTTTCTGATGTAATGCCATCAATCATTCAATTTTCAAGTTTGTGGGATTACTGGATCGTATAGCTGCTATACAAGCCAAAATTTTCTTGTATAAAGCCCCCATTAAATTTTTGAAAATATTTCAGTTTTAGTATTTGTTGCTGATGAAAGTTTCAACTCTCTAGCTATTGCGGTTTGTGCGGACGGACGGACGGGCGGACAATCAGTTGCTCAAACCAAAAGAAATTTTAGTACATTTCATTTTCAACTGTTTAGTCAACTCCCCTATCTCACTAACACTTATAAAAGGTATGATATAAATATAATTATAATTTTGAACAATAATTTTTTTGAAGTGAAACTTCTTTAGCAAAGGGGAGTAAATCCAAAGAATATGAAACTGAAATGTTACGGGAATGAAAATGTGATGATGCTTGAGTAGAGACGCACAAGACAATACAGCGTAAATAATGAATGTTTATGCATGAGTGAGAGAGATATAAAAAATGTTTTACTGATGTGTGTTTTACGAAGAGCGTATGAACAAGTGGCCGAAGACCGAGCGAGCGTCTTTTGAGAAGGGAAGTGCGCGGGTTGCTTGTGTTGTTGATGCTTTGTTGGTGTTGTTATTGCTGCTGTTTGGTTTTGATAAAAAATGCTTTACTGATGTGTGTTTTTACGAAGAGCATACGAACAAGTGGTCGAAGACCAAACAAGCGTCTTTTGAGAATGGAAGTGCGCGAGTTGCTTGTGTTGTTGATGCTTTGTTGGTGTTGTTGTTGCTGCTGTTTGGTTTTGTGTACAAAATAACACCAACAACAGACCAGCAATGCTCCACTGTTGTTGCTTTGCTTTATATTAAAATTGCATTAATGAAAACCAAACACAAGGTAATTAATTATTTTCGTTCTGTGCAAAATATAAGCTTCTTATCTCTCTCTCGTACTCATGCATAAGCTTTCATTCTCTACGCTGCAGACGAGCCCGCACACTACTTAAATTGTTTTTTTTTACTCTCTACTCTTTATTCTTTTTTTTCCTTTTTTTACACTCCACTTGAAGAGAGAAAACAAAAAGAGAATATAAAAGAAAATGTATATCATAAACTATATGAGATTGTTATTTTTGGTGTTGTGTATGAAGCAACTGTTAAAACTTAAAGCATCGTTAGTATGTTTTCTTTTCTAACTGCTTGTTCCAACTAACTAACACCTATGAAGTGTATGAGACACACACACGCTCCTATAATTTTGAACAACAATTTTTCCTTGTTTTTTCTTCCCGTTGTAAATCGTAGTACGTATGTAATTAGTGCTAAATAAACTGTTAAATATAATTTCAGGCAACAAGGCGCATAGGAATAGTAGTGAGAAAACTTAACAGAACCAAAACAAACAGAATGAGATTGAGTGCATATAGTTGCATGCGTTTGAGCGAAAAGTCTATAAGTCGAAAAGTCTGTAAGATATTTGTTAGTACTGTTCTGCTTTGAAACGATTTGTCTAACACATTTGCAAATAAGTGGCTGCTGCAGTTTATGCGTGTATTCTGTTCTAATGCTTTAAGGCACGTTATTTTATCTTTAATTTTTTTTTAATTTGCCATTCTATTGACGTCACGCGAAATTGCTGTTGCATCCGCATCAACGTTTTCACCATATGTTGCACCGTTCTTGATTAAGTATTTAGCCAGTTTTGCAAAGCCAGAACCTTCCACAGATGAATATAGTCGGCTATCTTCAATGACCCATGTTGCGCATTTATCAATGTCCTCAGTACATTCTAACGCCGTCACTTTTTGAAGACTTCGGATTGTTTTAACTTTGTGCAGCAGGCGTGGCGATTTAAATTCAAAGTATGTGATCCAGTGCATTTTATTATTTTGAGCACGTCCGAAAGTAAAAAAAAAAATCGGCAAGTATAGTATTGTCCGCATTTATTATTTCACACACGATGTTCCATATAAAACTCCGTCCTTTATAGCGGTTAGACAAAGTGAATGAGCCATCTCTAATTTGTCGAGAAACAAGTTGTATCTCATTTTCCATTGTTACAATTTTAATTAAATAAATTTAAGAAGCAAAATTAACAAACGACGCTAACGAAACAGAACTAAATAAATTTTGTGTATAAATTAACACAAACAACTCACTAGCGATAGAAGTGACGAGGAATTAGCTGACTCAGGCCACGTGCAGTTCATTTTCCCACGGTTACTGCAATAACACCAAAAATTCTTAAGAAAAATAGCTTCCCATGATGCAGAAGAAAAACGATAACAATAGTAAAAGCAACGAAAAGTCACGTAGGGTTGAATTAGGAACCTTAAAGTAAAGCTGTTTAATTAAGTTAGCTTCGAGCTGAAGAAATAGTCCGCCTAGACGGAATAATTAAAAACTTGCTCCGCGCATGTAAATACTATTAATTACAAGTAAATAGTTCAAATTAATATATTTACAAATATTTACAAATAAATAATTAAAACAAACAACAATAAAATTTTTAATTTATATGCAGTCGAAGGAATTAAGCAGGCTAGACACAATACTGCTTCGCTTGATCATGCATTTGTGTATGTGTGGATTGAAGTGATTGAAGGTGAGCACTGAAAGTTCACTATTTGTTTTTTTCTGCAGTAAGTAGAAGAAAATGGCGATGAAGGACGAATAATATTTCACACTTTCTGTCGGCACTTCAAAAATTTTTCGTAACACATGTTCTCACTTCAAAAATTCCATAAAAATGAACACTAAGTCTATTTGCCTCTTTCACACGTACTTACTTCGTGGGACAGCATGGTCAAAGATAGAACGATTATAGTCAAAGAGTGAATTGAGAGAATAACTCGCATGACGAAATATAAAAATCGATTAGATATCAAATTGATTAGATATTTCGTCATGCTTCGTACATGACGCACATATATACATATTTCACAAGCACTATGGTAATGGAGGATTCTAGTACGTCAACTCAAATTCAATGTGCGCAACGCAATTTGTACGTTGTTCTTGTTTTGCGAAAGAAGAAATGAATGCATGTTTTCGATATTCTGTCTGGAACGAATGGAATGATTTTGTGCCTTCGCATTTAAGATATTCAAAATGAAACCTTGTCTACAACTAAAATGATGGGTTATTTTATTATACAATACACAAGAGTTAAAGTGAGTTGGACGCAAACCAAAAAACAAAACAAAGTAAAGCAGCATTCATACACATAAAATAAACAAAAGAAACAATAGCACGACATACACGCAGTTTTGCTTGATGATAAGGGACGCGAGACGAATGGCTCTGCCGACGTTTCCCTTTGTGTTCATTCGAGGTTTTCGTTGTTATTTTGCTTCGTTCAGTGACGCGATCACTCATTTGTACAGGGGTGAAATATACAAAAAAGTGAGATATTTAATTCGCAGGTATCAAAATTTTGAATCATTCACAATAGATAAAATAGGAACATGTGAATGGGAACAACATTCACATCACAGAAACGAAATTCCTCATTTATTCACATTCACTTTAAATGGGTTCGGCAAAAGAAGCATTATTTTTAAAGTGAATGAATGATTCAAAAGAAGTTTGAAGGCATTCATCCAAAAGTTTATTGTGTATTTACAAGCAAAAAAAATGGGTGTGATTGTGTCGGGGACCCGGCCGTCTGCTTTGCGTGGGTACGTCTATGTGTGTTATAATCATTTTTTAACTAAAAAATCTTTTATTTTTAATTTTTTTAATTTTTAACAACTTTAATACATTTACACTATTCAAGAGACAAGAACTTTTTGATATACGTAATTACCCACTCTGAATAGACGCTATGTGCATTACTCGTTTAAGCACGAAACATTCGAAATGAAACGATACGTACAAGAACAAGAAAGAAGTTTATATTCGGCTATGCAGAAGTTGTAATACTCTTTACGCTCCTGTGATTTTGCTTACAAAAATATTACATTGTTTCATGGGAGCTAAGCAATCCAATAATCTTAGGATTTTGAAATTTACATGGTTGATGAATATGAGTCAGATATTTATAGCATCCAAATTTTGATAGAAAAAAAAAGTTTTGCTTACAATAACAATATAAATTTGAATTTGAGTTTATATGGGAGGTACTCCCACTAGTAGTCCGATTTGGTTTCTTCCGACCAATGTAAAGCGTCTAATGAAAAGAATACCTTGTGCGAAATTTCAGCTGTATAGCTCAAAAACTGAGCGACTAATTTACAAATAGACGGACAAGGGTAAATCAACTGATCAAGAGTACATATACTTTTTAAGGTCTCCGATGTCTCCAAACTTCTTGAGAAACTTTTAATGCTATTCACTGCGTGAGGAGTATAATAATATGTAATAAAATAAAATAATAATGGAATGAAATGAGCACGCTTAACCAAAAAGAGAATTAAAAAAATAAATACATTGTTGCTTTATTCATACCTATATCAATTATGTGTGGCCAACGGTTGCTGAGTTGGTACAGCTATTTGTCCTTCCTTGCCCTTCAAAACGTAATCAATATTAATTTTTACAGCATTTCTTCATCTGGTGATCTCCGCTCTTCGCAGATGTAGAATCATCCGATTCAAAGAAGCTGTAAATGTCATAAATTTACAGCTGAACAAAACATAATTAGGAATAACTTTTACAGTACCTTCGAATCGTGTGATCTTGCAGCTGCGAATAGTGGGAATCGCTAGGTGAAGGAATGCTGTAAAACTTTTAAGCTATGTCGCATGAGATTTTTTTGTGTAGTGGGGAGTCCGTTTTTGTTGCATGAGTTTTTTTTTTTTATAGGGAGAAATCCGACTGAGTGTTTTCCTTTTAGCCGACAGTGTGTTAACAATACGATCATACTGTATTTAAAATTAAATGATCGTGACTGTGCTAGAAAGAGATCGCTGCGATCTAGTCGGTAAACATATGTCCGTCTGTCCGGGGCAACTGCTGAAAACGCTTTCGAACTTAACAAGGCGGGACAATAGCGGGTGTTTTTATTCGTTTTAGAAGTCCGTTTGGTGGTGCGTTGTTAGAATAGAATGTATGCCTTAAGACAAGAAAGTACCCGAAATTTGGCATTTAAGTTGCCCGCGTTAAGTATATTTTAATATATTTTTTTTGTATGTTAGTAGGACTGTCCTTAATTACTATGTCAAAAATGAGCGCGATCTGTCAACCAGTTTGTTTACAGCAGCTGGTTTAATCAGTCCAACTCAGTAGTTCTCGGCGAATTTTGTTTGATGGAGTCTATGGAGTCATGCCGCGTTCCTCGAAGCGTCTATTTGAGTTTGGGGAACAGGAAAAAGTCACACGGAGCTAAGTCAGGTGAATAGGGTGGCTGGTCGATGGTATTTATCGCGTGTTTGGCCTTATAATCTTTGATAATCGTCGCCCGATGAGAAATTTTTGAAAAAAATTCAGCTCAATCGGAACGAGCCGAGCGGCGACGCGCTGCATGTCCAAATGGGTGACCAAAATTAAACGAGCTGTTTCATGATTGATGTTGAGTTAACGTGCTATCTCTCTAACACTAACATGACGATTTTCGAACACAATTCCTTTAACTTTTTTGACGTTATCGTCAGTGCCAGAGGTCGATAGCCATCCGGAACGAGGCAAGTCTTCGGCGATCTCCCGATCGTCTTTAAAGGCTTTGTACCACTCGTAAGCCTGATTCTCCGATAAAACAGACTCACCGCAAGCCTTCTCCAGCATTCAAATCGATTCGGCACACGAAATTTTGTTGTTGTCATCGTCGTCACCGCCTCTATCTATTCAACCCACCAACCAACCAGCATAAAAAAAAAACAGCAAGTAATATACAACGGCATCAACGTGGCAGTCAGTGGCAGCAACAACAACATACAAAATAACAGCAACCAATATACAACAGTATCAAACAAAAAAAAAAGGGTTAAATTCATATCTGTGCTAAAAGTGTCTAATGATTGGCGACGAATTATGGTTGGACTTTAGTAAGTTATCGTTAGCGAGGGAACATTTACCAACCACTATGTCAACTGTAGCACAACCGACCACTGTGTTGACCGTAGCACAGGTAACGCATGCAGCAAGAATTAAACAATCAAAAGTCGGTATGTATTTGACATGGACTTTAAAAGGGTTAGAGAAGAATTAGCTGGTGCATCAAGCAGTGCGGCTTTGAAAAAATTCGAAAGAGGTAAAATAGTGGCAGGGGTAGATGTGACAAAACACTGGATGTATTCAAGACCTTAAGAGTTTCATGGGCTGCTGAAAACATATGTTTCATGGCGGGAAGCCACACACAATGCCTATGAAATTTATAAAGATTTTAATGTACGTTCAAAACACTTTAATTATCACCACCATTATCCGTAATAAAGTTCGTAGTGCAGCTAATAATGTCTTATCCTCTTTTAATACTGTTCGGAACTGCGAGGCAAGCATAGCAAGGTAGGATTTCACATATGCGGACAAGCGTCCAATTTACTTGGTGGAACAGGAGCTCTCTACCCTAAGACAGGGTTCCCTATCAGTGCTAGAATTTAACGAGGAAATAGAAAAGAAGTTGACCTTGCTCACCAATAAAGCAATCATGTTTTATAACACGGATATAGAAGGCTCAATGAATGAAAAGTATAAGGCGGATGCCCTAAGGGTATTAATATCTGGACTTAAGAAACCCTTGTGTGATATTCTATGCGCGGCCTGCCCGGATGATTTGCTATCGGCATTAGCCCACGCACAAGAAGCTGACGCGAACCATGAGAGATCTGTGTTCGCTGCAAACTGCGCCTAGATAGAAGAAAAAAAAATAGGTCAACAGCAAAGAGATTTCCATCAAATTGAACCAATGGATATTGATCCTTCCACATCAAGATTTTGGTTGCAACCCTCTTTTAATTATGGTCAAAGTTAAGGACAACAAAAGCGTCAGGCAGAGTTTGATCACGCCACCGGCCCAAAAATTCAAAGAATCATCAATTAAATCAGGACGTGCTCGAAATACCGAACCTGACTAAAGAGGACTATGAATCGTTGGCGAAAGAAATTGATGAGGTCAATTTTTTAGGGGAAAGGTCCTCCTCTCTTGGATTCCCAGGATTGTAGGGGACAGCGGATAAGATTGCTTATCGACACGGGTGCATCTTAGAATTATTTTAAGCCTTTACCAGTCTTGAAAAGTATTAAACCAGTCGATAGGCTTTTTCAGTTAAGTCCATTCATGGCTTAACAACTATTAAGGAGAAGTGTAAGGTGAATATTTTTGGCAGAACAACAGAGTTTTCCATATTACCGAGCGTATCACCTTTTGATGGCATAGTAGGATTAGTCTTTATGAAGGAAAATGGAGTGATAATTAGACCATCACGGTCTCCATATAATAATCCCGGGGTAGGAAAAAAACGTCTCGTGATAGATTCAGGAAATTAAATGAAAAAACAATTGCAGATGACCCTATGCCATTTGTGAAACCCCGATTTTTTACTACCTGGGATTTGATATCTGGGTTCCACCAAATTAGATTAACGGAGCGGGATCGCGAGAAGACCGCTTTTCACTCTTTAATGGCAAGTACAAATTTTATCTTTTACCCTTCGGTCTTTAAAATGCGGCGAGCATCTTTCAAAGGGCCATTGATGATGTTCTCAGAGAACACATCGGAAAGTACAATATTGTTTCGTTTATATTGACGATGTAATAATTTTCTCTGATGATGTGGAACAGCATTTGAAACATGTAGAAGCTATCCTCTGTAGTCTTTTCTCTGCTAACATGTTGAGCAAAAAAATTGTCTAATAAGAACATGAATTTTAATGAGTATTTGCATGGGTGGTACCCCCCTTGTAATCCGATTCGGCTGGTTCCGACAACTGTACTGCGTATGGTAAAAAAAAAAGATTCGTGCAAAATTTCAGCTTTCTAGCTCAAAAACTAAGGGACTGCTTTACTTACATACAGACGGACATGACTTAATCAATACGACTAATCGATCAATACTTCTATATATTGTACTTCATGTGGTTTCTTTTTTCTCCTTCTGCCTGTTACAAACTTTATGACAAACTTATAATACTATTCACTCTCGTGAAGAGTATAACACCATAAAGCAAACAGCAAGAACAAAAGAGAATGTGCATAAAGCGATAACAAAAAAATATACATAAAACAAAAACAAAACGCACACAAAGCAATAACAAAAGCAAAACTACAAATTAGACGAAAATTTTAACAGCCAAAAAAGGCAAAATTGCGACACGTCCCACACAATGTTACACACTCCTAACTAAACGTGACCAATTCTTTGATCCTTTAGCTACCGAGTGGTGTAATTATATTTTGGGTGTAGACAATAGTTTTGCAACTACAACACCAAACTGTATACCCATTTTTCCTATCGTCAATTTTTAAGGTCTTTTATTAATGTGGCGGTAATCTGTTGCAATTATGTTTATCGCCATTTTCTTGAACCATTTTTCTGTGTACACTAAGCATACATAGACCGTTTAAATGGTTCTCTAGCATCGTTGACCTCATCCATGTTTTCACACGACGCAGTAAAAGGAAGGACCCCTCTGTGTACAAGACTGTGCCAAGGAAATTGAAAGTACACTTTTTGTTGCAGAAAAGAATATTTCCGCCTCCTTTACACTTCCGTAAAGTTTAGTTCTCTAAGGTTTCTCTTGTCATACTCTTGTCCATCCATAGTTTAAACCATAGCTCGGATTCGGATTTGGTTCTCCTCGTCCTCGTTGCTGCGATGATCTTTTACGAGAGATATTATTTTTTCATATGGATGCACGCATACATGTCGATAGGTTTTGATTGTAATGCATTAGCAACAGGTTCTAATATGCTTGCGTATTTGGCTATCAATCCAACGCATATAATGAATTCTGACTTAGTAGCAACGCAACATAGTTTGTAAGCACTCTTCCTCGAAGCAGCATTCTTCTTCCTTCTCTCAAAATATTTTAAAGTCCATTGACAATTTCCTCAAAATGTTCATTAAAAATAGCAACACTCTTATATTTTTGTGACCAGCGTGTTTCCCATAAAGCTGGAGTATTTGGTACATACTTTCTACGTAGAAAAGATTCTCGAAAAAAGTTATGATGTCCTTTATGGTGATAATCGTGTTTCTAACACCCATCATGGTCAACACACCTGTCAGGTTCAAGTCCTTCGTTTTCTAAAAACCTGCCACTTTGCGATGCTATAGTTTTGGTACCCATCGCCGTCAATTTTACAAAACCAAGAAATTCTTTTCGGATTGTTTTTAGGGTACCGGACCCAAAGGGTACCAAAGAGAACCCTATTGTATATAGTGTAGTTCTACCCGGGCATTAGCAACAATTACTAAAACTAAAATATTTTCATATTTTTTTTTTCGACGGAACCTTGTGGCACAAAAGGTATGGTCATGTGAACTACTCTACTTTAACGGAAGCTGCTAAGAAGAATATGGTGAAAGGATTGGAAAAGGTCAATTTTTCACCTACGATGGCCTGTAAGACATGTATGGTCAGCAAAATACATGTGCAACCTTTCCCAAATGCAACTGACAACCGTGCGACCGAGTTGTTGGAGTTGGTGCACACTGATGTGTGTGGTCCGTTTGAAACAAGTTCAGTTGGCGGTGCCAAATTTTTTCTGAAGTTTATTGACGACAAATCCAGACACATATTTGTAAATTTCGTAAAACGTAAGGACGAGGTTTTTGAGAAGTTTGTCGATTTTAAGAACTTGGTGGGTTAACCGAATCACGAAGGAATGAGAAAGCTGTTGGCTGCAAATGGGTGTATAGTCCAAAACGGGACGCAGACGGCAAGGTAGAACGTTTCAAGGCACGATTGGTTGCGAAGGGATGCTCGCAACAGTACGGCGTTAACTACGTTGAAACATTTGTACCTGTGTGTCGGCTGGAGAGCATGCGGTTGGTACTAGCAATGGCTGCTGAATTAAAACTGTACCTGCATCAGATGGATGTGTGCACAGCATATCTTAATAGTGATCTTAAGGATACTGTGTATATGAGACAACCAGAGGGATATGCAGATGACAGTCAGCCAGGAAAGGTTCTGTTACTGAAAAAGGCCATATACGGGTTGAAGCAGTCAGGAAGGGAGTGAAACTCCAAGCTTGATAGTGTTTTACGCGGTATTGGTTTTTGTCCGCTAGACATCGAGCCATGCTTATATAGACAACAGAAAGGAGGTAATCTATCACTAATACTGGTTTATGTTGATGATCTCATTATAGCATGCAAGTCAAAACAAGACTTAGTCAACTCTAAGGCACTCATTTCAAAAGCTTTTGAATGTGTTGACAAGGGTTCGTTGGAATTGTTTCTTGATATGGAGATTCAACGTGAAGGAGAACTAGGTGAGATCACTTTGGCCCAGACGCAATACATCAAGGATTTATTGCAACGCCATGGCATTGAAAATTACAGACAAGCAGCCACACCGTTAGAAGTTGGTCATCAGGTAGCATGTGACAACAGTCAATGTCGAAAGGTAGATGCGACGGCATACCAATCAACAATTGGCGAGTTGATGTGGTTGGCGTTAACGACTAGGCCAGATATTTTGCATTCGGTTGCGAAATTAGCTCAACGGAATCAGGATCCGCACATTGAGCATCTTGCGGGTGTGAAGCATGTCCTCAGGTATCTTGCAGCTACAAGCAACCTGAAGCTGAACTACAAAGAGTGCGGGCAAGCATTTGTTGGTTACATCGTTGTTGACTGGGGTGGTGGCAAGGTCGACCGCAAGTCATATACTGGCTATGTATTTTTCTTAGCTGGTGGTCCTATTTCATGGAAATCGGAGAAGCAATATAATGTGGCACTCAGTAGCACTGAGGCTGAATACATGGCATTGTCGATTGTATGTAAGGAAGCGGTTGCCATGCGACGACTCATTATTGAGATCGGATGCGGAGATGCCAATACCGGAACGATTATGTATGGAGACAATTTGAGCGCACAACATCTGGCAAAGAATCCAGTGCATCATGGAAGAACAAAACATATCGATATAAGATTCATTTTGTGCGTCAAATTGTAAATGAAGGTCATGTTAATTTGAAATATGTATCAACTGATGCAATGATATCCGATGTGTTAACTAAAAATTTGTGTAAGAATAAACACATCGAGTTTGCAAAGTTGTTAAATTTAAAATAAGAATGAAATTGTAAACATGTTTGCATTGAGGAAGGGTGTTGAAAAAATATGTTAGAACATGTTTGAAAGTTACAATGCAACATGTATGATCATTTAGTTTTGTTATTTCTTTATTTCCTTTTGTTACCCTTATGAATAAATTATATTTTTTAGTCGCTAATAAACTATCTTCGCAACAGTTTTCCTGCTCCAAAAATAAACTGGATGCCATTTTACTTCGTGAAGCTGGAAGACCATAACGCCAATTCCAAGCTTTGACGCATCTACATGCAACTGTGTTTTCGCGGCAGGATTGAATATCCTCATAACAGGTTCACCCAATAATTCTGCTTTTAACTTTTCCAATTATAAACTCTGTGTCTTTCTTAAAAAGCTTTGTTAGTGGTCTTGCCTTTATTGCGTAGTCCGAATAAGCGCTTGTTAGGCGCAGAAACGCTTGAACTCCCCTAATGTTTACCGGTATTGAGAATTTTTTGACAGCTTTCATTTTTTTCTTGAGTTGGCCAGACCTTTCCGCTTTGAATTGTGTGTCCCAGGAAATCTATTCTCTCTTTTAAAACATTTTGACCACTTAATACTCAAAGCATAACTTCGACATTGATAAACTTCGCATTTTGCGTCTTTTCTCGAACATCTTCAACATTTGGAACTGAGAAGTGGTCTTTTCAAACAAAGGCATTTCACTTTCGGTAATCGACACAAACTCTATAAGTCCTATCTTTTTTCTTTACCAACACTACCTTGTTCGCTTATACACACACGCGTAATCGTATACGTTTCGGCGTAGGGCTGACGGGTGGCTGGCCTGTTGTGTTTTATCATCTCTTCATTGCTCTCGTTTGTTAACATTAACGACAACTGTGTACGGTGTAGACTTGTGCAAGAGCACATTCGCATTGCCAACAAGGGTTGTAATTCAGGTAGGTCTACTCAAATTTAATGTGCGCATCGAAATTTGTACGTTGTTCCTGTTTTGCGAAAGGAGAAGATATTTAAAATGAAACCTTGTCTACAACTAAAATGATGGGTTATTCACTTATTTTATTATACACAAGAGTTAAAGTGAGTTGGACGCAAACCAAAAAACAAAACAAAGTAAAGCAGCATACAAATTAATTAATTTTTTGAATTTTGAATCATTTTCAATTAATTAATTTTATTTTGAATCATTTTCATCTTCTTTGTATGATTGAGTTTGAATATTACACTATTGTTTTTTATACAAATTAATTTTAATTATCTACTCGAGTAGCACTAGCTTGCTCCAGTGATAACACTAAACTAACTACTAAACTAACAAGACCTTATATACCTTTCAGGCACATGCAAGTGCCGTTGCAAAGCTTTAGATAATAGCTTTTACAGTAATGATAAAAGCTTTTATCTAATTGCGTAAGCAAAGGGCAATGAACCTGTACTAACAGGATCATTACATGCAAGTGCCGTTTAAAAGGTCATTGTACCTTAACTCCTCCCCCTCTTAAAGAGGGACGTCCACGGACCTTACAAGACTTCCTTTTCTTTTTTTAAAATATTAACATTAACATAAATACATTGATTTCAAAAAAATTATTGCCAAAAATTTAGTCTTTGTGACAGTTGAAATAATTCCAACCTGTGCCAAAATGAGCGAATCCAAAAAGAAATTATTCACTCAATAAAATTAAAACTACTTCAAATTATTCTGCCATTAACTTTAACGGTGGAATTTTTTTTTTTTTCCAATTCATTGCTTGTGAGAGAATTACCCTACTATCTGATATATGGTACACATCCAGTACTGTTTCCGAGCAATCCTGAAGATGACCAACATCATGACTTTCAGCATAATGCAACTTTTCACACCCTGCTTCCCATATGAGTGTGTCATTTGCAAGGTCAATTTTCACCCCATTATCCTTCAAGAAATCCAATCCTACTATGCCATCAAACGTTGATAATATTGGCAATATGTAAAAATCTGCTATCCTACCAAAAATATTTACCTTACATTTATTTTTAATTGTTGTTAAGCCATGAATGGACTTAACCGCAAAGACCTTATCGACCGGTTTGATACCTTTCAAGGCAGACAAAGGTTTGAGATAATTCTTAGATGCCCCCGTATCGATAAGCAATCTAATCTGTTGGCCCCCTAAAGTCCTGGGAATCCAGGAGAGGAGTGACTTTCCCCCTAAAAAATTAACTTCATTAGCTTCTTCTGCCAATGATTCGTAGTATTGTACGACTCAGATGAAGTCGGTAATTCAAGTACATCCTGATCCAAATGATTGACCCTTTGAATTTTTGGGCCAGTGGCGCGATCAGACTCTGCTTGACGCTTTTGTTGCCCCTGATTTTGGTCATAATTAAAGGAAGGTTGCGCCCTAAGTCTTGATGTGGAAGGATCAATATCCATTGGCTCAGATTGCTGAATATCTCTTCGCTGTTGACATTGGTTGCCTCTATTTTGATTATTATTTAAAAAATGAGGGTTCTTTTGTCTTACTGAATTATTTTCGCCAGAACCATTTTGCATGTAATTATTCCTTTTAATGTTACCGTTATTAATTCCACTATTTTCACGATCTCCACTTATTCTATTCCCATTATTATTGCTGTTTTTCCAATTGTTTCCCTCAAAGTTTCGATTAGCAAAGTTTGTAGCGAACATATATCTCTCATGGTTCGCGTCAGCCTCTTGTGCCAGTGCTAATGCTGATGGCAAATCATCTGGACGGGCCGCGAATAGAATATCGCATAACGGTTTCTTAAGCCCAGATATAAATACCCTAAGAGCGTCCGCCCTATACTTCTCATTCATTGATTCTGCCAAAACCGCATTATAAGACATTATTGTTTTATTAACAAGCAAAGTCAACTTCCTTTCTACTTCATCATAAAACTCTAATACTGATAGGGAACCTTGTCTCAAAGTAGAGAGCTCTTGTTCCACTAAGTAAACAGGACGCTTGTCGGCATAAGTAAAATCCAATCTTGCTATGATTGCCTCAAAGTTCAAAACAGTGCTAAAAGAGGATAAAACTGAATTTGCTGCGCCAAGAACTTTATTACGAATAATTGCTACAGCTTGGAAGTGTTTTGAACTTCCATCATAATCCTTGAAAATTTCATATGCATTGTGAGCGGCTTCTCGCCATGAAACATATGTCTCCAACTGCCCATGAAATTCTGGTAAGGTCTTGACCACATCCAGCGTTTCCTCACACCTTACCCCAGGCACTATCTTTACCCTCTCGAATTTCTTTAAAGTTGCACTCCCCGATGCCTTAGTTAATTCCTCTCTAATACTTTCAAGTTCCCTATCAAATTCCGCCTTTTGATTTCTTAATTCAAGCTGGATCAGCTCTTTAACCTGTGCTACAGACAACATAGTGTTTGGTAAGGGTTCACCCGCTAAAGATAGCCTACTAAAGTCTAACTCTATTTCGTTATTACTCATAAATTCGCCTTTTAGTACAGAGATTTTTTTTGTTTTTGGCACAGGTTTAGTTTGTTTGTGTTAATTTTGAACACTATATAATCACTAGTCACAAAAAATAAAATTTTTGACTTACATGAATTGTATGTATGTTGTTAACTGTTGATGTCCGTTGATGATTATTGTTGACTGCGTTTGTTGGCTGTTTGTTGATCGTGTTAACCGTTGTTAGTTGTTGTATGTTGCTATGTGTTGTTAACCGTTGTTGGCCTCTGTTGACTGTTGTTTAACTGTTGCTGTCTGTTGTTGATTATTGTTGATTGTGTTGTCCTGGATAGTTGTTAACTGTTGCTGTCTGTTGTTGATTGTTGTTGATGTTGAAAGTTGTTGACTGTTGTTAACTGTTGGTGTATATTGTTGACCGTTGTCAACTGTTGTTGGCCGCTGTTGATTGTTGTTGATCGTGTTAATTGTTTTTGTATGTTGTTGACCGTTTGTTAACTGCTGTTGGCCGTTGTTGATTGTTGTTGATCGTGTTAATTGTTGTTGTATGTTGTTGACCGTTTGTTAACTGTTGTTGGCCGTTGTTGTTTGTTGTTGATTGTGTTGTATATTGTCGACCGTGTGTTAACTGTTGTTGGCCGTTGTTGATTGTTGTTGATCGTGTTAATTGTTGTTGTATGTTGTTGACCGTTTGTTAACTGTTGTTGGCCGTTGTTGATTGTTGTTGACCGTTGTCAACTGTTGTTGGAATATAATCATTCCGGCGAACCTCCCACGATGGTCCTTCGAAGTTGGTCCTTTTTGTCCTGCGAAGACAGTGGTGCAGCAGGTGACTAGGGCTTCTTGGTAACACTTTAGACGTGGTTCTCTGCGAACGGATTCTACAGAGATTCGGCGGTACGACCGGCAATAATTTTTTATTCAAACGCGGTAAAGATTATTTTTATCTTTACTAAATCGCACTCCCGCTGTGGCTCCTTTGGAGGCACTTTATCGAATTAATTTACATTGATTTTATGCGGCGTAACTCGTGATGAATTACTAGAGTATCGCGACGCGTTATCCTTTTTATTATTCCGTGCCCCACGTTGGGCGCCAATTAATTAATTTTATTTTGAATCATTTTCAATTAATTAATTTTATTTTGAATCATTTTCATCTTCTTTGTATGATTGAGTTTGAATATTACACTATTGTTCTTTATACAAATTAATTTTAATTATCTACTCGAGTAGCACTAGCTTGCTCCAGTGATAACACTAAACTAACTACTAAACTAACAAGACCTTATATACCTTTCAGGCACATGCAAGTGCCGTTGCAAAGCTTTAGATAATAGCTTTTACAGTAATGATAAAAGCTTTTATCTAATTGCGTAAGCAAAGGGCAATGAACCTGTACTAACAGGATCATTACATGCAAGTGCCGTTTAAAAGGTCATTGTACCTTAACTTACATACATAGGTACACATAAAATAAACAGAAGAGAAGAATGTCTGTGCCGAAGTTTCCCTTTGTGTTCATTCGAGGTTTTCATTGTAATTTCGCTTCGTTCAGTGACGCGATCATTCATTTGTACAGGGGTGAAATATACAAAAAAGTGAGATATTCAATTCGCAGGTAGCAAAACTATGAATCATTCACAATAGATGTAGTTTGCAATTTGTGAATGGGAACAACATTCATATCACAGAAACGAAATTCCTCATTCATTCACATTCTCTTTAAATGGGTTCGGCAAAAGAAGAATTCTTTTTAAAGTGAATGATTCAAAAGGCGTTTTTAAGGTATTCATGCACAAGTCTAGCCTGCTCTGATTGCAGTTATACATAACAACAACAACTTTAACAATAATAACGAGCATTGCAATTTTCTAACGCTGATTTCAATAATGAAAAAGAAGTTAGTCTTTTTCAGGCAAAGAAAAAACGCAAAATCAACAAGCTGTTTCCACCAGATAGTCCGCCATGCAAAAGCTATGAAAAGAGTAGCAACAACCATACTGTTTGTGATGGAATGCATATGCAGCCGACATCGAATATAGTAATAGATTCCAAATCGTATCCAGTGCTGAAGATTATGAATGTAAAGGAGGCCCTTCCGACGTCGCATCCGATCCTACTGAAAGAAATACTCAACGGCGAAATGAAATTGATGATTCCGACAACCTTATAAATAGCACACATCGATCATCACCAAAAGTAAGAAAACCGCACCTTTCTCTATACCTGGTATCACTGACTTGCCTCGGTTTCTAAAAATGCTAGTAACAGTTACGGATCTAAGTAATTCTAAGTATTGAAACTCGTACATCTGTAGGAGGAGTATCGCGCGTTTATGCTAAAAACAGCGAAACTTAAAGGAGAATTCAGCGGTTGCTTGACCAGAAGCGTATTGAATATATCACCTATCATTTAAAATAGTCATAAAGGCCCTCCACCATTCTACTACTGATAACCAGATAAAAACTGATTTAGCAAAGCAAGGGCATGCTGTTACACATACCCATTTCCCTATAAATTGCTCCACCAAGGAACCAATGAACTTAGTTTATGTTATCCTCTTACCAATGGTAAACAAAAGTGCAGTAATGAAAATAAAATCCCTTAACGAGCAACGTGACACAGCCAAATATTACCGCCAAACGCCTGTCTGCGTTACCTGTAGAGAAGAACACAAATTTGAGGACTGTAAGACCGTCTACTGCTAAGAGTACTCGTGCTAACTGTAAGCTTGACCACCCAGCCAACTACAAATGCTGCAAAGCCTGCCAACATTATGTCAAAAGAATACAGAACAAATTTAAGAGACAAAGCCCGCAAGTCAAACAAAGATGAGAACCCCTCGTAACGAACATTACCCTGGGACAGTCAATATTCAACCAACACCACAAACTAATTCGCTTAGAGGCAGTCTCTTGTATGCCGAAGCTGTAAAAGGAGTCCAAAATATTCCAAAGAAGCAGTCCACCCTACAGTTCTATCATGAACCGGCCGTAAAACGTAAAGTACGCCGAATTATCAGCCTGATGCCCTTCCTACCTTATGGCAGGACAAAAACACTGGCGAATACGCACAGTGTGCCCTCTGTGCCTCTATTAACATGCTGAATAATATTGTACTATTAGAGAACTAATGGAAACGCAGAAACAAATGTTGGAAATGCAAACCCGGATTTGGGATTTGTCCAACGCGCGAGTTATGAGATAGTAAAATTGTTAAGAGTTTTTATTTTCACTTGATTCTTTATTGTTTGAAATTCAACTTTACTAAACTAACTTACTTATTTTGTAACCTACAATGACTGATATGCTGTTACAAATTCGAATACACCCTAACTGTTAGCCTTTAAAGACGGTCGGGAGATCGTCGAAGACTTGCCTTCTACCGGATGGCCATCGACCTCTGGCTTTGACAATAACGTCAAAAATGTTAAAGAAATCGTGTTCGAAAATCGTCATGTTAGTATTAGAGAGATAGCACGTAAACTCAACGTCAATCATGAAACAGCTCGTTTAATTTTGGTCACCCATTTGGGCATGCAGCGCGTCGCCGCTCGGCTCGTTCCGATTGAGCTGAATTTTTTTCAAAAATTTCTCATCGGGCCACGATTATCAACGGTTATAAGGCCAAAAACGCGATAAATACCATCGACCAGCCACCCTATTCACCTGACTTAGCTCCGTGTGACTTTTTCCTGTTCCCCAAACTCAAATTGACGCTTCGAGGAACGCGGCATGACTCCATAGACTCCATCAAACAAAATTCGCCGAGAACTACTGAGTTGGACTGATTAAACCAGCTGCTGTAAACAAACTGGTTGACAGATCGCGCTCATTTTTGACATAGTAATTAAGGACAGTCCTACTAACATACAAAAAAAATATATTAAAATATACTTAACGCGGGCAACTTAAATGACAAATTTCTGGTACTTTATTGTCTTAAGGCATACTTCCTATTCTAACAACGCACCACCAAACGGACTTCTAAAACGAATAAAAACACCCGCTATTATCCCGCCTTGTTGAGTTCGAAAGCTTTTTCAGCAGTTGCCCCGGACAGACGGACATATGTTTACCGACTAGACCGCAGCGATCTCTTTCTAGCACAGTCACCTGATATAACAGTACGATCATTTAATTTTAAATACAGTATGATCGTATTGTTAACACACTGTCGGCTAAAAGGAAAACACTCAGTCGGATTTCTCCCTATAAAAAAAAAAAATTCATGCAACAAAAACGGACTCCCCACTACACCAAAAAATTCTCATGCGACATGGCTTAAAAGTTTTACAGCATTCCTTCACCTAGCGATTCCCACTATTCGCAGCTGCAAGATCACACGATTCAAAGGTACTGTAAAAGTTATTCCTAATTATGTTTTGTTCAGCTGTAAATTTATGACATTTACAGCTTCTTTGAATCGGATGATTCTACATCTGCGAAGAGCGGAGATCACCAGATGAAGAAATGCTGTAAAAATTAATATTGATTACGTTTTGAAGGGCAAGGAAGGACAAATAGCTGTACCAACTCAGCAACCGTTGGCCACACATAATTGATATAGGTATGAATAAAGCAACAATGTATTTATTTTTTAAACTCTCTTTAGAACTACTGAGTTGGACTGATTAAACCAACTGCTGTAAACAAAGTGATTGACAGATCGCACTCATTTTTGGCATAGTAATTAAGGACAGTCCTACAAATATACAAAAAAAAAAATATTAAAATATACTTTACGCGGGCAATTTAAATGACAAATTCCGTGTACTTTATTGGTAAGGTATTATTACAGTTTTTATGTACGTCAAAGACAAGATATACAATATAATTATTTTAGGTATATTAGTTTTCATTAGGATAAGTCAAGATTCTAACGTAACTCGCGTAACCAATAATGAATTAGAAGTAATTCTACTCACTGAAACTCGGCTATTAGAAAACTGCGCCCCGAAAATTTACGGTTACTACTCATATCCCGTCAACCACCCAACGGCAACTCAGGCATCCAGCACTTCCCCACTCCACCTATCTGCACCGAGCAGGCACAAATCGTCTCAGTCTGTGTCACGACGGACTGAGTACAGACTACGCAGCTCTTTTAAGCCCCTTCGAAGGAATGTTCTTCATCTGTGCCGACTGGAACGCTAAATACCGGCTCTGGGGTGACTATACATGCAATAAAAGAGGGAAGGAGTGAGCACAGTATGTTCTTTTTTCTCAGGTGAATGTCTTACCTACCAGCAGCCCCACAAGGTTTCCCAGTAGGGCTTGATTTAGCTTTATATCGGAACTTACCTAATGGGCAGCTAAGCATAGAGACGCATACTGACTTGAGCTCGGATAATCTTCCTTTAATCGTCACTATTGAATCCGCTGCAACATACTTTCCAACCGTAGAGAGTCTGATTGGTTATTACACTAACATTAAAAAGTTTAAGAGTCACTTGGATGATTCTATACATCCGGACATCGAGCTAAACTCTGGTCCAGATATAGACGATGCTCTTGAAATTTTCTCACGGAATGTGTATGAGGCTGCCGCAGAAGCTCAGTCCATCCCCTCGACACCGCGACCACGAATTTCTTCCTCCGATCGCAACACCCCGCTGAGAATATTAACAGGCAAAGAGCCGCCGCTCAAATCAAAGTGGCGATTACTGCGCTTCGTGCAGCTTTCTTTGACTACAAGTCAATACGGACACCAGTAGCGATGCCCTTTTCTCATTGTGGAAAGCTACCCGGAGCGCAAAACGTCAGTCAAACAGGCTAGCCGCTCTAAAAGACAACAGTGACAGATGGTGTCGGTCCGACTCCGAACAGGTAAACCTTTTTGCTTCTTTACTAACATCATATAAGAATCTGCCCGCATTCCTATACCTCCATCCGCCACCAATCTACACCGCAATAACATTTTCTCTTGGTGGAACCCTCAACTAAATAAATTAATAAACACAGAAGATAACTACTGAAAGATACAAAAGGGTAACTTCCACAAACATTCTAAACTACAGAAAATCAAAAGCAATTTTCAAACGAGTATTTAAAAAACACTAAGCGTTTAAGCTTATACAAATTTACCTCTATTATTAATCCTTCTACCCTAACCGATCTCTTCAGGGCCAATAACAGAAGATACTGCGGTACAAAAGCCGTGGAATTCAATCCTTTGTATCAAGACAAATTCTTTATTCCTTTTTTTTTTTTTTGGAGTAGGCAAAAATCGAAGTCGAGCCAAAACACGTCCAAGGAAAACAGCTGTCAAAAAAAAACTAAACATTCGAAATGGCCGACCTTGTTAGTATAAGTGAAGGACATGAGTACCAACAAAACGCCATAAAGAAAACGAAAATCGAATATTACGTAGCCAATGTAAATTCAAAATTCCTGATACTTTTTGAAAAGACCTCGTATACCTTAACTTTTGTCTGCTTGGACTATTTCATTCTTCTCTCTAAAAGGCACTACCTCCCTCTTGCCCTGATGACTACGATCTTCGTACGCAAAAAGAAGACAACGAATAGCGCAATATTCTTTTTGCGTACTTAGTTATCAATAAATGAAAGGAATAAATACAATGATAGCAAAACCAAAATTCAAAGCAGAAGCAGTGAAAAAAAAAATCAACTAATGTGCCCCACCTATATAAGCTCTGCTTTTCTTTGTGAGCGATTTGTTCAGTCTATATAATTTTATAGTCAATGCATTTATTTACTTGCACGAAGTTTGAAAATGCAAGCTTGTAGCTAACCCTTTTTAAGCTTGAATATTCCATGATAACTGATGATTTTAAAAGCCTGTGTAAATCAAACAACTTACAATAGATACGTATACAAACAATTTTAAAATTGAAAGCTTATTATAAGGAATAATCTAAATAATTGGGGCAAAGAACGTATTGTATTTATATGGCATTTAAAAGCAAAACTTTAGTGACATACATACAAATTAATATGCGAGATCGATGTCGTATAGGGCACACAGACAAATGAAAAGCATGAATGAAATTCGCTCTCTCAATGAGCACAAGCAAGACTATGACGTCTTTGGTTGTTGTTGTTATATTATACACAAAACCAAACAGTAGCAACAACAACGCCAACAAAGCATCAACAACACAAGCAAAACCTTTGCTTTTACGTACGACAATCAGTGAGCGACCCGCGCACTTCCCTTCTCAACAGTCGCTCGCTCAGTCATTCGACCACTTGTTCGTACGTTCTTTCGTAAAGTAAACACAATCAGTAAAGCATTTTTTATCTCTTTCTTGCCCATGCGCAAGCATTCATTCTCTACGCTGCTGACGATCAAGTTAATGTGCAGTGTATCCCACATCAACGTCTCTCCCCTGCATCACATTTGATTGCCAAACCGTTTTTGAAGTGACTTACACCTCGCTATAGAAGTTTCACTTCAAAAATATTCTTTAGTTTATTTGTCTTTGTAATTTTAATTAATTATAATTAATACCTCTTGCTTTAGTGTGTCGATTTTGATTAAATAAACGCTATATGTCAAAAAATTTTCTACAATACACCAGTGAAAACCGCATTCAAATTGGTTAAGCCGTTTCTGAGATTAGCGTGCACAAAAAAGACGTGTACGATTTTATATAAACGAGGTCTCATCATATCGTGAATTTTTAATTTAAGCAATTTTTGATTTTTTTGTGGCGTTTTTTTTTTACAGCTGTTTTGCTTGTACGTGTTTTGCCTATTCCAAAATATTGATCAAAGAATCTGTATTAAAATTGTTTTCGACGTCAATCAAATACACAATTTTTTTTGACAAAGTTTAAGTTTAACAAGTTGATTATATTTATTCAAGTTACACAGTTTTATTACCATACATAAATAACTATTTTTCTTATGTACATCTTGATTTGTTCGAAAAAAAAATTTTTTACTATCAAAAAGGCAAAAATGATGTCCAAGCAAGAATAAAATTATCTGATGGAGAGGATGTATTGCAAAATTTCAATCCGATAATTATGATGTTAAAGACACGCCACGTTCTGAAAAGCCAGTTAAAGCTGATGAAGACAAAATAAACTCATTAATTTATGCAAACCGACGAAAACTAACTTGTGAGAACGCTGATAGATTGAATTTATCAAATTCGACCGTTCATGAACATTTGAAACTTGTCAGGTGGGTTCCTCATGTTCTTGCGGTGCCGACGCGTTGACGTCTGCAATTTGCTTAGCGTCAAGAAAATTACTCATCTTTGAAGCGCATCATCGCCGGGGATAAGAAATGGTTTGTCTACAAGAATATTAAACGCAAAAAATCATGGAGTAAAAAAGGTGAACGGGCTCAAAGCACTTCGACAGCAGATATTCATCAAAAAACAAAAAATGTTACCTGTTTGGTGGGATTTCAAAGGGATCATGTTTTGGAGCTTCTAGCGGATAATACAACTATCAATTTTTAAGTACATTCAGCTGGACAGATTGAATGATTCACTTAAATAGAAAAGGTCATAATTGATCAATAAAAAAGTTGTAATATTTCATTTTGAAAATACTATACCACACACATCTTTGGCAGCCCACAAAAATTGAAGGACGATGGCTGGGAAGTTTTAATGCATCCATCGTACAGTTCTGACATTGCACCGTCAGATCATTTTTTATTTCGGTCTCTGTCTCTCTTGCTCGCGTAAAATTGGTTTGAGAAAAGTTCTTTGATGAGAAAAACAGAAATTCTACTCTGAAAGAACAACGTTGCAAGCCGAGAAATAGCAACAACATAATGATGATAATGATCAACAAACTAAAAGTAAAGCAACAATTAAAATTAACAGCATGTAAGTCTTTACGAAATTCGCAAACTCACACATACACCATAACTTTTTTTGTCTACTTGGACTATTTCATTCTGCTCTCTAAGTATTTATAATTATTATATTAGAGCTATTTAGGCAAAGGCAATTAAAATGTCTGCGTGACGTAGTGGGCAGAGAGTAGGAGTGGCAAACCGAGGGCTTGGCGTTCGAACCTTGCAACGCGAATTTTTTTTTTTTTACTAATTCTGTCTTATAAGAACTCTCATTCTCTCATTAATGCAGTCATGAGCGAAAACATCCTGGGTCCTCACGAGTTTGCATAAACCGCAAAAATGCAATATTTTACTACTCAGTGAGACGTGGATGGGTAACGATCAAGAGTTTCATATTCCGAATTTCGATTGCAATGTGAAATACAAAAGACCAGATGTTCGTGATGGAGGAGTAGCAATTTATAAAAATCACAGTGATACAATCAGCATTATTACACCAAGTAATTACGGAAGCAATGATACGAAGGTCAAGTATTGGTGACATTTGTTCCGCAACATGCATATTTGTTTTTGTTACATTTTTGTTTTGTTACATTATCTTATTGTACATTATTGTATTTATTATTTTAAGAAATTATATACGTAAGTTTGTAATAAATAATAATATTAGACTACAAGACGATCTAACCTCAATCCAATTTTAGTGTTTATGTAATCTTCTGGTACTAAACTGCGCATGTTCATGACGTTTCATCGTAAGAGACCTCATTTAGCGTCTTATACGATAGACAATAATTCATTGGGATGTGTTTCTAGTTTCAATGACCTTGGAGTGATTTTTCATCCTAAATTGAGTTTCAACCCTTATATTTCCTCAACTATTAATAAAGCTTAGAGTATTTTTGGCTTTATTAAGAGATGGTCTCTAGTCCGCCCTGACTTGAACACTATTCGTGTGTCTGGATCCCCCAATATAAAAACATCAAGACCGCATTGAGTCTATACAGAAGTAATTCCTTCTCTTTGCACTTCGTGGTTTAAATTGGGATCCCAGTGTACGTTTGCCTTCATACTTTAGCAGGCTTCTTCTTATAGATCTCCCATCATTACAAAATCGCCGAAGAACTCCTGGTATAAGCTTCATAAACTTATTACTGGCAATGTTGATTCGTCAGTGCTTTTAAGCCAACTTAGTTTCTGTATCCCTACATGCACAACTAACTATGCCCTACATGATCCTTTCCGAGTTTTATGCACTCTTTATAATAAGTTCTATCACGTCGTCTCGCCTGAGATTTCGCCCTCTGCGTTTAACATCATGGTCCTTCGTTGCCTTTGGGAATTGGAACGAACAGAATTGGACATCGCTCATTGGCTCTTACATCCCTTCTGTCTCTGACCACATTTGGCTGTGAGTAGGGGCATAGCTTGAAAAAATACCTCCAACAGGTCAGAGACGGATGGATTTCTTATATATTATCTTACGTTTAACTTTAAGTAATTAAAATTGTTTTAATACTAGCTTTAATCACTTGTTTTGTTATTAATTATGTTTTTCTTTTTCTGTTTTAATATCACGTATTATGTTAAAAACCTTTTATTTTTAAGTTTGACAGTAATTCGTCATAATAAATAAATAAATAAATAAAAATAAAATAATAATAAAAATGAATCAAAAAAGAAAATTAAAACATAAATATTTCAATAAATAAAAATAATAATTAAAAATTTTGTTCTGAATGGAGCTGCGCTCTACACGGGTGTCCCCCAACACCTTTTTCTTTTTTTAATCTATGATTATTTGTAATAAACATTAAAATACGAGTATATAGCTGCACATTTGCTTTATCCTTTCATCATTTAAGGAATTCAACATTTCAGATGTTTTAAGTATTCATTTGCATTTTATAGCCCATTCAGACAGAGAGAAACTCGGACTACTAAGACCAGGGCTATGGTTACGGTTTCTGTTTCGGCTGAAAATCCTGTTTCGGTTGGACACTACTACTTATAGAAGAAATATTTCTTCTCACGTAAAGAGGATGTAAGTTATTAACATGAAATTACTACACAAAATACATAATCTTATAATGAATATTTCTGCATCATTCAACTCAAAAATCATGTTTTTTGAGTTGTGACACTTCAGTTGAACATGTGCGATATGTATAAACAAAACAAAAAAAAAAAAACAAAAAAAACAGATTTAATATTTTAATTTTTAATCGCTTTGAATGCCATATTAATGGTCTATTGACTGTGCATCAGCTGTTTTTGAATTCACAACTGTCAGTACAATTTACAATGTGAAAACAGTACATTTATTAATATAAACACAGGAATAAATCATGTATTATTCGTACTTCTATTTGCTGTAAACCAATTGTCATTTCCATTAAATTGGTAACAAACCATTTACAGGGGCAAAATGCGGTATTTCAGTGAAATACAGACGAAAGGTCGAATTATTTTACAACAACCACAGGAAAAAGAGGGCTGGTATTGTGAAATGAAATGCACCTTTTTTTTAAATTTCGCTGAAATGCACATTAAGCTGCCAACTGGCTGACCAGGGGTGTGACTTTTTGCCAATGTTGCATACTTTTAGGTGTCATCTATGTCTTCTTCCTCTTCATTTCACTTTGTAAATTTTTTGTTAAAATTTTAATAAAGTACGTAGCAGAAATGACAAAGGAAGTTGCAAGAACTATTTGCATACTCTGCAAATTATTCTAAAGGATTTAATTTCCCCAAATGCTACGTTTAAATTAGTGCAACATGCGCGCATTGTTGCTTTTGTATGTATAACGGAAAAACAAAAAGCAGAAAATGGGCATTCTGTGGACGGGCTATAACTTGAAGATGTGCGTATTATTTTGTCCGTGAGTGTACATACACAATGATACCAGCTGTGTTAGGTAAAATAGGTTCCTTTCTTTGCATGTCAACTAACCTCAACCTTAATGTGAGGAAATAAGCAATTTAAAACTATTAAAAATATTTATACCAAATGGAGGCCTGCAAAGAGAACGGAGAGCAGTAAAAGATGATGTTACGCAATACCTTCGTGGCACACTATAATGCACAATACGGTGGCAAAAACCTTTTTACCAATATCCAATTTATGTTAAAGAGCACATATAGTGAGAATTCCAGCATTCAGCGGCAAGGAAAAATTATAAGTAAACTTTTTGGAAATCGTGTTGCAGGCAGCAAGAAACGTTGGTATCCAACAACAAATGCTTCCACATCGAATAATATTACAACGCCTAGTGTTCGGTCGCAATTCGGCAAAAGCAACAGTGTCAACAGCATCGTTACTAGGGGTGGTGAAAATGGCAAAAATATCACCCGACGTATGTCTGTACTTAATAAACTCTTTATGACACATGTAACAGACTTGCTTGCTACTGGTGAAGCTTCGGATACTATACTCGGACGTGGTATGCAAGTATCACACGTTAAGATAACATCAGATTTTGCTTGCATCAATGTTTATTGGCTCGGCAGCGGTGATGTTCACGCGGATGCAAAACTTGAAGTGGAATTGCAACGTTGCAGTGGCATTTTACGTCATGAATTTTCCCAATTACGTTTGATGGGAGAAGTGCCACGCATTAAATTTGTGCGCGACAAATGTGGTGGAAACATCAATCAAATTGAAGGTATACTTCGCAATATTGATTTCGATAAACTTGACATTGATGTGATTGACGAGGAGCAAACGAAAACACAACAAACTCCACATGCCAGCTTTGATATAGCACAGACACTACGATGTGAGTTCTATGGTGGTGGTGGCAAACCAGGAACACCAGCACCACAGCCCCAAGTTGTTAGTAATTACTATAAATTCCCTGAAATGCGACAAGATGTTCTCGGTTTGGATCATCGTGATATTATGACAAAAATTCTTACAAAAATGCGTAAGACGCGACAAGCGTGGGAATTACATAAAGAGACAAGCAGCACCACTGCGAGTGACTGTAGAGACACATCTGCTGCAGTACTGGTAAAAACTGATACTAAATTGGCTCGCATAGAAGATAAACTAAGGCTGCACAATCTGCCGATCAATTTGTAGCATTTCTGATCAAACGCCGTGCACGTAAACAAACCCCCGACGTAAAAAACACCATCGATAAAACGTAGAATACATGCTGGTGCAGGAGCAACAGAAAAATGTCAATTGTTCCATGGAGAAGAGTATATGTATACTAGAACAGCATCGACGCCACCTGAAGTGTACAGATTGAAACGATGTAGATGTACTATTATTATTAAGTTTTACTGGGCTGTATAAATCGTAGTGGTAGCAGGCTATTACTTAATTTCAAATTCAATTAACGTTAAAATTTTCACAATACATTATCGAAGAAAACACACTTGTATTTCTTTTTTTTTTGTTTGCCTTGGGAATATAATTTTTGTTACACATGTGGTTTTTAAATCCCAAGTTTTATTTCATGGATTTCAAATTAGTAATAGATAAACACAAAAAGAAATCTGAAACCGCCGCTGCCTTCCAGATAGAACTTGGTGTTGTAGACCCCGAGTGTGCGTGTGTACGAGAAACTGAAATCAAAATGGCGGCGAATTAGTAACAACTATCTTTAAAATATATATATATTTTTTTTAATTAAGGATTCAGTAAAATTTGTATAACATCAACGTGTATTATCAGTCGAAAGATGGTAATGTTTATTTCATCATGAGTATAGAAAACATCTTTATAGGCATATAAATGGTATTTACCTTAAAATTTCTGATGTTGCCACATGTGTTGTTGTTTTTATAGAATTTGGAATATGAACCCAGTTATTCGAAGAGACCGAAGCCCATATCGTCATCTTCGGATTCAGATTCCTCTTTCTCCTCTTTCTTGGCCTCTTTTTTATCACCGCCGGCGGCACCTACTGGTGCGCCACCAGCTGGAGCAGCAACTGCAGCTACACCAGCGCCAACAGGCAACGATGAGAGTTTCTCACGGCCTTGCTTAATCAATTCATCAATACTTTTGCCGTTGAGTTCCTTAACAATGCGCGTCAAACGCTCGCCGTCGACCTCAATGCCTACAGAGCTGAGAATCTTCTCAAGATCAGCAGAGTTGGGATTTTCATGTCCACCGAGGACAGCCAGAAGATATGCAGCCACGTAACGCATGCTGAAAGAAAAATTAAATTAAATGAATTCATCATTAAAAACAAATTGGATGCAACAAAAAACCACGTGTTCTACTTCATCAACTGTAACCAATAATAAAATTGTGCTACTTTGTTTGTTTACAAAACAAACTAATGCATTTGATTAAATTTGAATTTGTATTTTTTGCAAACAGTTTTAAACATATTTTTCTGGATTCAATTAATTACTTTAAGTCCTTTATTTACGACACGAAACGCGTACAGCACTAGACACAACTTTCGTCCAGAAAACTTAAAACGAAAAGAAGGAAGCCAAAATCTGACGTCTCGTTCATACTTCCGCTTTTTGACAGCTGCTGTCATTTGCGTGTGTTGGTTAACTTCATTCGCATCGGTATGGTTGCATTGAAAAAAAAAAGATGGCGCCTTAAGGGTCCACGACATGGTCTTGGAATATATCAGTCATTTATCATAGTGTTTGTGAAATAAGTATGTGTGCTTGGCATGAACGAAATATCTAATCGATTTAAGCGCCCCCAACCATCTTGAGCACGTGTTTCAACCTAATCTACCTACTAACAAATTTGTGCTTCCTCAACAGACAATACAATTGATAAATATGTCTCCATTAAAAACAAGCGCTAGTGAGATTGTATCTATTATAAGGACTCAACTGAAACCCAAAAAATCTGCTGGTTATGATAGAATTGTGCCAAAAATGATAACTGAACTTCCAAATGCAGCAATAGTTTTTCTCTCGTGTCTTTTCAATGCTATCTTTCAATTGGGTACTTTCCAAAGCAATGGAAGAAATCTGTTATTATAATGGTTCCAAAGCTCGGGAAGGATAAGACATGTCCTTCTTCATATAGGCCTATAAGTCTGCTTCCATGCCTTTCTAAGCTATTTGAGAAGGTCCTTAAAGCCAAACGCAATCACCAGTTACAAGCAAATAGTTCCCAGATCATCAATTTGGTTTTAGAGCAAAACACTTCGGAAATAAGAACTGCCTTTGAACTGCGAGAATATTGCTCAGCAGTATTCCTTGATGTAGCACAAGCGTTTGATCGAGTATGGCATGAGGGTTTGATTTACAAAATAAATTGTTTACTACCCCAAAATATGCATAGAGTCCTGCAATCCTACATATCAAATCGAGTGTTTGTAGTAAGCAGAAAAATTTCGTTTCAAATGAATTTAAGATAAAAGCAGGAGTTCCTCAAGGTAGTGTCTTGGGACCAACTCTATACATGTTATTCACTGCCGACATTCCAACAAGTACTCAAATTGTTACTTCGACTTTCGCTGATGATACTGCCGTAATCAGTCGCTCCCGTTGCCCAGTTGAAGCTTCCGCAAGCTTGGATGCTCATCTTAAAAGCCTTCAGGAGTGGTTATCCAACTGGAGGATTAAAGTCAATGAGGGGAAATGTAAGCATATTACATTTACATTGAACCGACGGACTTGTTCTCCAGTAACATTAAATGGTGTTCAATTCCTCAAACCCAAGTGGTAACTTATCTTGGCGTTCACCTGGACAGACGGCTTACCTGGCGGAAGCATATAGAATCTAAAAAGATACATATGAAACTAAGGGCTCAAAGTCTTCACTGGCTAATCAATTCTAAATCTGGACTGAGACTTGAGTACAAGGTGATGCTGTATAACTCTGTTATTAAACCAATTTGGACTTATGGTTCTGAATTGTGGGGTACCGCGAGCGCGAGTAACATTGAAGTTATACAAAGAGCACAATCCAAGATACTTAGAACAATCACGGGAGCGCCATGGTATATCAGGAATGAAGACATTCACAAGGACCTGGAAGTACCACCTGTCAAAGATGAATGTTCCAAGCGTGAAGCTATTTACATGGATAAATTAGTTCGGCATGTTAATCCCCTAGCCGAGTCCTTGTCCATACAAGGAACTCATCTCGACTGATCCGTAATGATCGTGCTACCCTTTTGATTAATTAGAGGCTCGTAGTGCCAAGTGAACTCCTTCCTCTTCATTGTAGGGGGCACATGTGTATTAGTTTTATAAGATTTGTAACCTTATTGTTAGTCCTATGTATTATATAGGAGATTGTAAATAAAAAAAAAAAAAAGCGCCCCCGGACGCGGTCATGCATTTTATCAGTCATTAATCATAGTGTTTGTGAAATAAGTATATATGCAAGTGCTCGTGGGCTCGTGAGCGGATGGCATACGAAATATTTACAAAGTGACGGTTGGAATTGTCCGCACATCTGCTCACTTCGAAAAATTACAAGAAATGAACGATCATCATGCTTCTATGCAGCATGATGAACACACGTATACGAATTGACTGATGGTAAAGGCGTGATCTTGTCGGGGGCCCTTTACAATATGAAAGAGTGTCAACGGCAAAATGAAGAAGAACAACCAACGGCAGAAAACGTTCGCAAAATCAACAGCACTACAGCAATAGCACATCATACTCTGCGAAGACTCGATTGTGATTCTGATTTGCAGCTGTAGCAAAACAAATTATTTAATACATTGTATTTTGCTGCAGATTGCTTTATTTGTGTGTGCTTGCGTTCGTTTACCAATCTCTTTTCATATACTACACTTCCACAACTTGATTTCGGTGATGCTCGTTTTTTTCTATTTAATATTTTGATTTTTTTAAGCATTTTTGCTTGCTGCGTGTTTTTGTGCGTCAAATGAAATTATAATGATGATCTTTAATTTAAACCAAATTGAAAATTGTGTTTTGATTTCGGTCAAAGGTGACTAATTGCGAAATGTATGTGCCTGGCTCATTATTATTATTATTATTTTAATTGCTTATGTAGCTGGAGTTGGAAGGTTGCTTTTGTGGTGTGCGTGTATTTGTTGGTTGAATGTGGTAAGAGAGAATGTAATATGCATGTTAAGTACGCCGCCTTATATGAGTCATGTATGTACGTTTGTGTATTTTGTTTGTTTGTTTTTTTTTTTCATGTAAAGTTTGTTAACGTACAAGTTAAGTTATTATTAAGAAAAAAAAGTTGTTATACACACAGCTCGCTGATTGAGTGATGACCGCTCCAAAACAAAAAATCTATAAAATTTATCAATTGTTATCATATAATTACGGTGAATGACATTTTTTAAGAAGAAAAAGAACGCATGCGCGTGCTCTCTAATGCATCCCTCTCTTATTATATCTCCTGCGAGAGTAGTTCGCAGAAAAAGAGCGTGATGTGTTCTGTTTCATTAAAACTAGCCGATTGTTGGCCCAACAACGTACAAAAGCAAAAACATCAACAAAGCAACGATAGCGTCGCTATTATGACACAAGAACACAGTTTAACAATACAAAAGGGAAAACGCAGAGCAGAGCAAACACTAGAAAAATCGAAATCAGTCGTTTAGCTTATCAAAACCGTGATAGATACCAAACCGAAAAAGTCGCCGCCATCTGTTTTGGAAAAACAAAAAGAAATTATTAGCGAATGTTTAAAGAATAAAGAAAAATTCATAAATTCTTTCCAATTATAATAAAAAAATACATAAGAATAATTTAACTTATTAGTGTATTGCATATTTTTCTTTTGTTAACACTATATTTCCATACCACTAACTCAATGCAGTTTTGTCTGTATACGCGGAAAAAATTTTACGAATGTGATTTTTTTCATCGCTCGTTTTTAGTTTAAAAAATCAAAAAAAAAAAAAAAAAAAAAAAGAAATTAATGTAACAACAACAAGAAAGAAAACCTAAATCAAAGTGTTTAATAAATTCCAAATTGTAAAGTGGTGGTGCATACGAGAAATTCTTATTGGGCAAGAAAATCATCGACATTGGTATTAAAAATAATAACACCCACGACGACGAGTCCACCAACAAATATAGGAAGAAGGAAAGGAGAGTAGGAAAAAGAAGCTAAAGTGAGTCGGCGAATTTCTTACAAGCTTTGCATTTGTTTGCTCCCTTTTTCTCAAGCTTTGAGTTCTTACTCTCTTGAGCGTGAGTGCGCGTGTTTATGTACGTGGTAGAAGCGTGTG
Organism: Amiota minor; assembly: GCA_037043295.1. NCBI lineage: Eukaryota > Metazoa > Arthropoda > Insecta > Diptera > Drosophilidae > Amiota > Amiota minor. The sequence continues at coordinate 85,526 of JBAMAW010001579.1, read as the reverse complement.
TGAGTTTTTTGCCGTTTGCTTGTAAATTGGTTGTTTGTTGTAAGGACAAAACTGAAAGTAACTAAGGCAACAATAAAATAACACAGTAAGGTGGAAGTGTAAGTGATTAACTAAAGCATAAAAAAAAAAAAAAAAAAACGTGCAACAAGATAACAATAAATACGGCAGTCAACTTGAAGTCGAAGTCTGAAAATTATTGAACAATTTTATTCCAACAAACCAACGCACGTCTATATCATATTCTATTTAATTTGGTTACCTTACCGTTATCTAAGCGAACTTAATCATCAATATGGAGAATCTTATTCCGATTGTAAATAAACTGCAGGATGCTTTTACTTCATTGGGTGTCCATATGCAACTTGATCTACCGCAGATTGCAGTTGTTGGTGGTCAATCAGCGGGCAAAAGTTCAGTCCTAGAGAACTTTGTTGGCAAGTAAGTGCACTTTCATTGTGTATTTATAAATTTATAAATATATACACATACAAGACTTTTATCCTCTTGACATAACTTTTAATTTGAATAATCAATGCACATTCGTTGGATAAATTAGAGGAATAAATGAAAGCACTTGTGATATTATTATGTCTTATCTTATATGTTAATAGTGGGCGGCTTGACAGTCCGAGTGGTATAAAGTCAGGTTAAATACTCTTTTTAAAGTAACTGTAACTGCAACATGTTACCAACTGTCAACTTAAGGATACACTACACTAGCCTATGAATTTGTTCTATCTGCGCTTGTGGATATTTATTTCCTCCGTATATAATTACGGCTCAAATACAAAACATTAATGAATTATTCTACTGGTAAACCATTCAAACAGAATAATAGAAAGGGCATGCCAAATATTAAAAAATTGAATTCCAAGAGGAGTGAGACATTCTCCTGCCATGAAAGGGGATTCCAAATCTTTAAAAAATAAAGAAAAACCAAAAGAATTTTAAGACGGCATAACATTGCTTATATATACGAGTATGTTATTATTATACAATATAACATTATACGAGTACCTAAACGCATATGTACATTTATGTTAATGCGCATATATTATTATTATTATTACTATTATTAAGCAAAGTTTAAAAAACTAAAACGAACATATACATTTAGTTTATGTATATAACATACATAGATATAGTACTGGCTGCTAAGGCTTTCGGCTAACGCATATGTATGTATTTAATTTTGTGTGTTTTATAGTGTATTTACAATGATTAAAAACTAGATTACTTTGCTGATCAGATAAAAAAGGTGATTATTTCCTATAACAACCAGAGGAAAAATTACATAATTTAGGGGTTGTTTCTGCGCAAAAAATGTTATGGAAAATGGATTATTTATCTTCATCATCGGAGCAGCAAACTGATATCTCAGGGCTACTGCATTTTTTACCAGTGCTGTGAAGTTTTTCAGTAATTTTTGTTGTACGCCAACATAGTAAATTTTAAATTGTAAACTTTTTTTTAAAATTTGAATGAAGCACGTAGTAGAACTGCAAGAATTATTTGCATACACTGCAAACTGTTCTGAATCGTGTATTTTCCACTAATTTTACGTTTCAACTTAGCACAACTTGCGCGCACATTCCATCTGTATGTATAACCAAAACAAAAAAAAAGAGTTGATTATAACACAAAATAATCACAGTAAACGCCAGATTAAAAATTTTAAAATGTTAGCACTAAAAATACTAATATTTTTCTTCTTCAGCTCTCAATTATATTTTTTTTTTGTCATAAACAAAACAAAAATTCTACGAAAAAAAAAATCCCTACAATAACAGTTATTCCTATAGTCTTCTGTTTGTTTCTCATGCAAGCAAATGTATAGAAATGTGCCCGTGGCTCTTTTTCTGCAGATGTAAGCAAGAGTTTCTCAAGCTTAAATGTGCTCTCTTCAAACTTTATGAACGGTTATTTTTTATTCTTGCTTCTTGTGTTTCGTAATTTTTGAAACTTCCTTTTTATGTTTGCGCATTGCGCAGCACACTTAATCAATAAAGAGTAGCACAAGAACACAGAACAGCTGCTTGGTGTAAGAATTAGAAGGTGCCGCTAATTTTTTACAGATAGGTGTCGTTCTCACAAAAACGTAGTAATGACGTCATCGAAAAAATATTTCTTAATTTTTACGCTGCACAACACTAACATACATTATTCACATTTTCACATTATGTTCAACACTCATTTCAGCGTAAAAATATACTGATATAGTTGTGACGTCAAAATTGATAGTGAGCAATTTTCGAGAGCGTAACAGGGCAAATTGGCGCTATATTGTATCATTGTACCTTGGAACAGCCCTTAATGAGCCCTTAGATGATCAATATGTGTTACATATTTGTATGGTTTGTCAAACTTGTTGATGGTTGCTGACACCGTCCTGTGTTAATTTGCATCGTTTGATAGTCTGTGGTATTGTAAATAAATATTTTGCATATTATAAGCTGACAATGCCAATGGTTTTGTAATCTTCATTTTTAAGCAATCAAGCACATTCGTCATTAATTTTGCCAAATGCTCTTGCTTCTTTCTTCACATTTGGCAAGCAAGCTTGTAAGTGTGTCCTGTTGATAATATGTTTTTTTATGTGTGGGTATTGAATCTCTTTTTATTTTCTCAGTTAAAATTACATCATTTTTTACCACCCCATTTTGTTGTTAGAGGTAACATGGTGAAATGACCTTCAATCAAACAGCTACTCACCCACCAATAAAGACACTCTCTTTTAAAACAGAGAGACACCATGTAAACAAGTCAATAATGTTTGTTAGTGTACATACATAATTGAGTAATTGTTAAATCAGAGAGAAATATGTATGTGTTATTTTATCAGGCACACTGACTAACACATTTATATTACTCATTGGCTTGACTAGCAAAATTCGAAAAGAAAACCAAAAAAAATCAAAGCAGAACATTAACTTTGTTTCGCCAAAGCTGTTATACTTTCCACACCCCTTAATTTGAGCATATTTTGAGTTAATTATCATTTTAAACCATTTCAAAACAAGTGATTTTAATCTTAGCAGGCTATGAAAAAATAAAACACAACAATCATGATATTATGGGAATTTTGTGTGGGTACACCTCTTCCAGTAATCACAGAACTCAGATTTTAACATTCTAACTATGTACAAGAATTAAACAAGATACCTCAATAAGTGAGAGCATAACTTGCATATGCAATAACAGACATACGGACGGGCATGGCTGAATCGATTCTCCTCGTCACTGAATCAAAGTTTTTAATCACATTGTTGACACTAATGCAAAATGTATAAAAATGATTATTATTAGTGATTCATGGTGCAAGAAATAGAAGGTGGCACCAATTTTGTACAGTTAAGTGTCGTTCTCAAAAATATACACTTGCCATGTTAAATGTTAATGTGTTTAATACACTGTTGTACATGTGATGTCAAAATTGAGAGTAAGCAATTATCGAGATCGTAACAGGCCAAATTTGCGCTACCTTTATGGATTTAAATGCTCTTGTATATTAATCAGCTCTACCAATTGTTTTAATGGTTGTAGAAGGTTATGTCACGAATGTTTTAGTATAGATGTATCTATATCTGATAAGACAGAAGGTTTAAAAAATGAATGTAAGAGAAATTTCGTAGTAGGAGCAAAAAAATCTACTTGCTCTTCTGCTGTGCCAATTGGATTTTCCTACAGTTTCTATGCCAATTGAAAGAGAACGAGGTGCAAAGTGTGATAGAGAGCGAGAGAAAAAAGTTTCGCTCAGTCTCATATTTATCATGTCCTTGAAATTTTGTGACTCTTAATCTCCTAAACGACTAGACCAATTTTGATAATTTTTTTTTTTTTTTACTTATGTATGGGGTCACCATTTTGGTTTATGCTTTAGTTGGACCCAGTAGGTGGTGCTGTTTTCGAGATACAGGCACTTTTTAACCAAATTTTTAACATTTTTTTTTATCTAGCGCACACTATACTAAGCCGATTTTAATAAATTTGTTTTTTTTAATGACAAATGAATACTAATTAAAAACGTTGCACACTTATTTTTTCAGTGTTTAACTTTTAATATAATATTTTTAAGTATTAAGTTTTTTGAAAACCACTGTAAGACAAAGCATACAAACTTTTGTACGTTTTTCGTTTTTAATGCTTTGTTTGTTGTTATTGGTCTATTTTTCCTCTCTGAGTACGCACTTTTTGCGCTCTTCGTTTCTGTATTTTATGTTCATTTAAAGTGGGACAAGAAAAAGACAGTGTGATTCGTTGTCTGTGCTTTGCTTTGTTTGTGATTCGTGTTTGAGGCTATTGATCAATTTTGGTTTGTCGATAAGGGAAGTGGGAGGGTCACGGGTTGGTCGTGTACCAAAAACCAAAGTATGTTCTGCCGGAATTTTTTTTTTCTTCTTTTTTCGCGTATTTGAGTATTATAAACATATTTCGAATACCACACGTACGAAGTCGTGGGAACAGCTAGTTCAATATAAAATACTTGAATTATAATGTGTGTGTGTGTGTGTCATACTCTACTTATGTGTGTGTGTCTCACCCTCTCTCTCTCTCTCTCATACTCTACTTATGTGTGTGTGTCTCACCCTATCTCTCTCTCTCTCTCATACTCTACTTATGTGTGTGTGTCTCACCCTATCTCTCTCTCTCTCTCATACTCTACTTATGTGTGTGTGTGTCTCTCTCTCTCTCTCTCTCTCTCTCTCTCTCTCCCTACTTATGTGTGTGTGTGTGTCTCTCTCTCTCTCTCCCTTCAGTTTAATCCTTGTTGTTTTGCGTCATGGCATTTCCATCTTCATTGCACATGTTACATAAGGTTTTAAAAGATTTTTCTTCTTGTTTCTTTTATTCTTAAGTAAATCATGACTACCACGGTTAAGAAGACTTGGAATAAACAAAACAAAAATCCAAAAAAGAAACTAATAATTAATTATGCTATACATTTGTACCCCGAAAGTTTTTTAAAGCTTAATGAGTATAGACAGGATGCTCGTTAAAGGGCGAGTTTATCTAGGACCACTTAAACCTTCGGCGTCATGGACCTTATCGATATACTGTATACTATCACCGTAGTCGCTCTCAGGCCCTTGCACATATTGAGCCTCTTTTTGAAATACCCAAAATTTTATTATATTACATGCGTTTTGTATGTTGTCTTGTGTTTGTCGGGTTGTGTTATTATGGTATCGACTAGATATTTTAAAATTTAAGTAGCAAAAATAGTATGTCTCTACAAATGTGCAAGTTGTACGTATTCTCTAATGTAGGGTTTAGAGATTTTAAAAAGATTGTGCAAGTCACCTTTGGATAAACCATTATTATACTTTATTTAAACATTCTCGTCCTTATATCTTCTGTGCGTCGTTTTTGACTTAAAAATAGGGGTGTCCAACGTTTTTGTCTTCCTAGGCCATATGGAAGGAGACGTGATAATTTGGTCCTCAAATACATTAGCTTAGCTAACGAGAAACATTGACATTGCAGCTGAGCAACAAAAATAAAAAAATAAAACAAGAAAAAAGAAGGCTAAACTTGGCTATTCCAAACATGTCATACAAGCTACTGTGAATGTGCATCCAGAGTCAGTACACATACATACATTTCAGTACTGAGATCGAAATATTTGTATGGGAGCTATACGACCTAGGGTCTTGAAATTTAAAAGGTTGGTAAATATGGGTCACGTACTCATAGCGCCAAAATTTCTAAAATTTTGTAGTACAAAAAACAATTATCCTAATAAGAACCTGAAGTTAAATGGGGGTTTGTATGAGAGGCCCGCTAGTGGCCCGATTCGGCTGATTTCAACAAATGTACAGCGCCTTGCGAAAACTCGTCTCATTGAGCTAATCAAGAATATATACTTTATGGGGTTTCTGATGTCTCCTGTTGTTTTCATGACAAACTTCTAGCAGTATTCAGTGCGTGAAAAGTAGATTAAAGTAAAAAAAAATATATTTTTTCGGTTTCTCACTGAAATTTACTTATTTTTCATTTTTTCGGTTACTCTCAGGCCTTTTCGCTTATTTTTTATTTTCGACCGTTACGATTGTGATTTAACAGTATGTCTCAAAATATATTCAAAAATAATCTTTTGCTTAATCTCACACAAACTAATTAAGAATGAGAGCCCGAAAAAAATAAAGGTGTTGTTGTGTGATGTGAGTTAACTGTGGTATTGTAAGGAAGGAAGGGGGGAAGAATGGAAAACAATACAGGTAGGAAAGAAAAGATATGATTACACAGCACAACAAAGTAAACCGAATTGTAAACATGGCAGGTAGCAAAAAACAACCGGTTGCTTGACAACCGAATGAAAATTTTGCCATTTATTTGCGAACTCTGGTAATTCGCGATCACTGATCCGAATCTGTCCTCAGTTTTTACTATTAGCCAAGTAGCTGTATCTAAAAACTAGAGCCACTAGAAAAAAATTAAAATCATATTAGGACTATGCATTAATTTTAAAGGTTTTTTCACCAAAAATGGGGCTTTATTTCGATTTCAAAATGGATTGATGCATCATTCAAAGTACTGTCCGTCGCTAGCCACAACCTTTTCCCATCTTTCTTTCAATTTCCGGATTCCGTTTCTCCAAAATTCCGGCTTCTGGGCGGCTATGAATGAATCGATCCATTTTTTGGTCTCTTCATATGAAGAGAAGCGGTGTCCAGCCAGCTTACGCTGCATCTCCCGGAACAAGTGGTAATCCGAAGGAGCAATGTTGAGCGTTCCAAGGTATGTTTTGACGACCTGTGCAACATGCGGCCGAGCGTTGTGATGCTGCAAAATAACCTTGTCGTGTCTTTCGACCGTTTCCGACCGTTTTTCAAGCAATGCTCGGCTCAAACGCATCAATTGACGTCGGTAGACTTCCCCAGAGATGGTTTCGTTGGGTTGGAGCAGCTCATAGTACACCACACCCTTCTGATCCCACCAAATACAGAGCATGAGCTTCGAACCATGAATATTCGGCTTGGACGTCGATGGCGCCGGTTGGCCGGGCTTGACATATGTTTTTTTACGCTTTGGGTTATCGTAATGGATCCACTTTTCGTCGCCAGTCACAATACGATGCAAAAAACTCTTCCGGCCAAGTCGTTCAAGCAGCAATTCGCACGTGAAAAATCGGCGTTCGACGTCTCTCGGCTTCAACTCGTATGGCACCCAATTACCTTGCTTTTGGATCATTCCCATCGCTTTGAGACGTCTGGAAATGGTTGCGTGGTCAACGTCCAACGTTTCGGCGAGCTCTTCTTGCGTTTGGCACGGGTCTTGGTCCAGCAATGCCTCCAATTCTGCGTCTTCGAACCTTTTGGGCTGGCCAGGTCGCTCCTTGTCCTCGGTATCAAAAACACCACTTTTGAAGCGTCGAAACCAGTACTCACAGGTTGAAATCGATGGAGTATGGTTCGGGTAGGCATCCAACAGCAATTGACGGGCTTGGGTGGTATTTTTCTTCAAATTGAAGCAAAAAAGCAAGGCTTCCCGCAAATTGCGTTTTGACGGCACGAAAGTTGACATACTCGGAGCACAAAAAAACTATGTTGTGTACACTTCAGCGAAATGACAGATACTGGTAAACAAAGCCTAATGATGAGGCTTTGACATGAATATAGTTACAGTATTGCCAGATGCGATACTGTTGTAAATAACGCCATCTGTGTGCAACCTTTAAAATTAATGCATAGTCCCAATACGTGTTTTATTAAAATTTTAACAAAAAGGTTACAATTTGAAATGTGTATGTTGGCGCGCAACAAAAATCATTAAAAACTTCACAACAGTCGAAAAAAAAATGTGTTAGCCCTAGGAAACCAGTTGGCAGCTCCGGTCATTAAAAACGTGATGAAGATGAATAATCAATTTTTCATCACATTTTTTGCGCAGAATCACCTAAATATTGTCATATTTTCTCTGGTTGTTGTAGGAAATAATCACCTTTCTTATCTGATCAGCAAAGTAATCTAGTTTTAAATCACTGTAAAAACACTATTAATCATAAACATAAATTTTAATAAAATAGAGAACCGACTTCAAAAAACAAATATTTTAAAAATCAAAAAAAAATATTAAACAAACAAAAAGTGCACTCTAAATGAAAAAATAATTGCGTATTCTTGTGTCTATCGACTCCAAAAATAAAAATAATTATAAATTGAGTAAAATAAGTTGATTGAAAGTTGTAGATTGTTGTAGTTGGTTCTCTGTTTTATTCAAATTTTTGTTTATTTTTCGATTTTTAGTGAACCAAGTTCGATAACTGTGGAGTTCTACAAGAATAGGAATAGGTGAACATGCATACATACATAGAGTCGAACATACACCCTCCCACTCATCAGAATCTGCCTTGGTGAAAATGGGACCAATCTGTATATACCCTTTCCAATAAATAACGAGACTACGAAATCTGTCTTCCGACAATGCACAACACAATACACCTCAAGTAGCGCAATTGGAACGCGGGATATACCGTTCAAATCATTTTTGCCATAGTGCATCTCATGATAATTCCAAATAAGACGAGTTGATTTATTCATATCTCTCCGTCTGTCTGTCCTCTTGTCTATTTATCTGTCCGTCTGTGTGTCTGTATGTATGCAAACTAGTCCCAGAGTTTTAGAGCTAGAAACTGAAACCCCAGACAAACACCACATCCAAATTCAGGTTCTTATTAGAAACACTTTTTTATGTTTTGTACTCAACTTAAAATTTGGAAACTATAAGTATCTGAGCCATATACACCAACCATATAAATTTCAAGATCCTCGTTGGAACATATAAAACTTGAACTGTGCAAGAACGCATTAAAAATTGTACAGTCTGGTATCTATAGTAATTTTTATTGGGAGTACAAATTAACTAGGTCCGTATTTTTGTGTTCAAAAAAGTGTTTTGTTTTTTTTTTTTTTTTAAAGGAAAAAAAGTTAAAAATACATCATTCAAAGTATTGTCCGCCGGAAGCGACTACTTTTTCCCACCTCTCACGTAATGCACGGCTCAAACGCATTAGTTGTAGTCGATGACATTCCGCATTAATGGTTTCGTTTTGTTTTTGTAGTTCCAAATATACCACACCCGTCTGGTCCCACCATATGCGGAGCATGACCTTTGAACCGTGGATGTTTTGCTTTAGTGTTGATTGTAGACGATGATGGAACGCGTTCACCAGGCTTGGCATAGTATTTTTTCTTCTTGGGGTTATCGTAGTATATCCATTTTTCATCTCCAATCACGACCAAGTGCAAAAATCCCTTCCTTTGAAGCGAAAAATCGCCTTTTGACATTTCTCAGCTTCAACTCGTACGGCACCCAATATCCTTGCTTTTGAATAAATCCCAATTATTTTAACCGAACGGAAATTGCTTGCTGAGACACTCCCAACGATTCTGCGATTTCAGTTTGCGTTTGGCACGGATCTTGATCCAGTAAAGCCTCTAATTCCTCATCTTCAAACTTTTGGGTTGGCCAGGACGCTCTTTGCCTTCGATACTAAAATCACCACTTTTGAAGCATCGAAACCACTCTCTGCATGACTTATCGGTCGGAGCAGATTCATCATAAACTTCCTCAAGCATTCGATGGGCTTCAGCTGCACTTTTCTTCCCATTAAAAAAGAAAATTAAAACTTCCCGCAAATGCTCTTTATTTAACACAAATACGGACATTTTCGAAGAGGCAAAAAACAGTGTTGTTGTCAGAAACAGACGCAGATGCACACTAATTATTTTTGACAGATGTCAAACCTTTCCAATGGAATAGGTAATCGCTTCCAAAATCGGCCACAACTTGCAGGTGAAGCCATCTTTTAAAAACGGACCGAACTAATTTGTACTCCCAATATTTTTTATCTTTGAAAGTCCATATCTCAATAACTAAGCGAGAATCAAAAAAAATTTATTTGGTCTCCGCAGTTTTTTTTGCCACTAGATGGTGTTGGTGTCCATAGATCTGGCAACACTAATCTGATTGTGTCTTACGAATACAGCTGTATAATTCATTGCTCGTACGACTTCAAAGCCTGGATTGACGGCAAACAAGGTTATGTTGAGTGTTTGGTTGGATTGGAAGGAAATTGTCTAGTATGAGCTGAATTTGAATGAATTAATATAGAAAGAGCGAACAGAATTGGCCAACAGAAAGGCCAATCATGGCAATGCTGGCCACATCAACAACATCCGCTGAAAATCACTTGGCCAAGTTTTTCGCTGATAAACCACAGAAGTACTACACAGATGGAATTATGGAGGTACCTGGTATATGGCAAAAGGTCATAGATAATAATGACCAAATTGATTTTGAATAAAGAAAATTTTTCTTCAAAAATTTACCAAAAAACCAAATTGATTTTGAATAAAGAAAATTTTTCTTCAAAAATGTACCAAAAAACCGCGGAAACTTTTTATATGACCTAATAAATTTTTTGTCTTATTTTGACGAGTTCTACAGGAATAGGAATTGGTGAACATACGAGGGTCAATCAACAAGTACTTAGCCACACCGCCCGATGGCGCTGCTATTACAAAAAGTGTTACCATCGTGCAGTACATTCTTTTAGTAGCCTTCTTTGATAGCCTTTGGAAGCGAGCGTGTCGGTCAGTTTTACAAAAATTAAAAAAGAGCAACATCGTTCGGTGATTCAACTCTGGTATGTTTGGCGCTGTTTAAGCCCAATCCGGCGGAGTTCTTGCGTCGTTTCGTGACCGTCGATAAAACATGGATTCACTGGTACACACCAGAGTTTCCCTGGTTGCCACAACCTTAAACAGTGTCATTAATACTCAAATAAATAGAAATACTCGCAAGGGCCCAGCATAATCTGTGAGACAAGGCTTTATGAAATACTTTAATGAAGAGGGTGAAGTAGATTGGCAAGAAAACACGCTATAAAAACTGGGTGTAATCACTTTTCGTATTTTATTTACTAACAAAATAATATGTAGATTCTTTTGTCCAAGACATTCCCGCCATAGTTTCTATATTTAAAAAAATTTACTTTTAACCAACTACCCAAACAACATATACTACCTACCTTTCCGCGATTCAATTCTATCAACCTTCACTCAACAAAAAACAAACGAATTGAAAAAGTGATTTTTATTTATTTATTTACAACATAGGTATTATATATGAAGTATATGAAGGATTAGGAGAGTGTGGGAATAAGTGGCAACCCCATAGTAGGTGGGATCCTCAAGAGTAGCGAGTAGAACAGTAGGTAACGAGAGATCGACAAAAGGAGTAGAGTTTGAATGTCGGAGTGAGTCGTCGTTATACGCTCAAACGATGTAAACGTGCGGAGAGTCGTCGTGAAACTCTCGAAGAAGCAAGTCATTAAACTGAAGTGGAATAGAATAGTAATACAGTATTCGTTAAAATACTAAAAGACCGACTTCACAAAAAACGAAATTAAAGATGGCTATAATACCACAATTGGGGGCTCAACCTAAAAAAAATTAACTGAAGCGTGAGCGAAGCAGTGGCGTGTATGTGGTCTATAATACCACAATTGGGGGCTCAACCCAAAAAATTAACTGAAACGTGAGCGAAGCGGTGGCGTGTATGTGTTTTCGGCGTATGCGAGTGTCGACAGTCATATGTGTACATACATATATTAAAAGCGAGTAGCGTCAGTGTGGCGTCCGCATTTACGTCCGTCTTGTGATCGAGACAACGTAGATGATGCGCAATAGTGCGGTGGCTGCATATGCACTGAAAAGAGGCAGCTCAACAGCATCAAGTCGCTGAAAGAACAGAGGTGTGTGTTGGAGGGCAAGAAACGGAACAGCATAGTGGGACTATTTGTTCTCGTTAAGAAGGCAGCTCAACAACATCAACTGTTGGCAGCGGAGATGCAGAGCAGCGTCAAGATCAGCAGCAGAGGCAGAGCAGATCAACAACAGAAGCAGAACAGCGTCAAAAGTAGCAACAACGACGCAGAGTAAATGAAAAAAAAAAGGGAAGAAAAGAAAAGAGAAAATGTTGTGGTTGAAATAATGTAGTGAAGCGCAAAGAAATAATAGTACGTATAGTATTAAAGTTTGAAAAGCGCTAAGAATATGTTAATGTAAAGTTTGTAAAGCACTGATAACGTAATTGCGTTGGAATACAGTTTGAAAGACTCTAAGGAAAAACTTTGCTGTTAAATTAAAGTTTGAGAAGCGCTATAGAAAAAAAAAAAAAAAACAAAAATATATATATTGTGGTTGAATTCAAATTTGAAAAACTCTTAGGAAAATTTTGTTGTTGAATTAATATTTGAGGAGCTCTTATTGTTATTGAATTTCAAGTTAGTATAAAATATTTTCATTAAGTTATTACATTATTATAGAATTTAAGAAGTTATTACATTACTGTATTAAGCTAAAATTTAAGAAATTATTATATTGTTTTAAGTCAGAATTTAAGATTTGTAGAAAAGATGGACGCAAACAGCATATTAACATTGACAGTTGACGGGTTGAAACAAAAACTTCAGGAGTTAAATTTGGTGACGGCAGGTAGGAAAAAAGAACTTCAAGACAGACTTTTAATACATTTTGGGTTAATAGAGCAGGAAGATAGTAACAATGAGTCTGAGTATACTGATGTTCAAGAGGATAGGTCAAAATATTGTTCAAGTTTTACGTTGCGTGATATAGAAGGGAGTTTGTCTTCGTTTTCTGGAAATCCTTCAATTGACATCAATCAATGGATTCAGGAATTCGAGGACATAGCAGACACTGTAAATTGGAACAACCTACAAAAGATTGTGTATGCGAAACAACTCCTAAAAGGTGCAGCAAAGTTATATGTAAGAGGGTTGTCAGGGATTCGCAGCTGGGATAAGTTAAAAGAGGAATTAATAGAAGAATTTGGGAAAACATTGTGTGCGTCAAAGATGCATAAGCTGTTTAGGAATAGAAAATAGAAATTGATATTTTGTGCAGGGACCGTAACGATTATAAGTTATCTAATTTTTTTAAGAATTATCTCTAGAGTTATTTTTGGCTCAGAATAAGAAATTTTAAATTGTTAATTTAATAGGTGTCTTCTTTGCGGAATAAAATTTGACTGGAAAGTGGTTTGATTTTTATTGCTGTTTTGTAAAACAGGTGGTGATACAACATTTAAAGCCAATTGCTTGATTTTCTAAACAATTTGCCTATTTAGTGATGTTATAAAAACACTCTAAAGCAATAACTCGGCTTCTAATTGTCTGTTGGTCATGAAATTTTGGCAGAACGTCAGTAAAGGATGTACCTTTCCTCCCGCCAAAAGATAGTGTCACTATAAATAGAGATTATGAAAAAGTCTCTTTTACTTTGCGACTGATCTTGTGCGAGTATATTTTCGAGTTTTATTTTTTTTTTTTTTTGTCAAGATTAATGACGAACATTTTGCAATGGCTCTTTTTTAGTCCGGCTTCTTATATTATTTACTCTTCTGACCTTATAGTTAAGAGTTTCTAATTCAGTTCGTATTCCTTCATATGGCGTAAAAAAATGCAGATTTGTAATTACAATTATATACATGCATACGCTTGTATGCCATGGCATTGCAGACGAGTTTAAAATAAGAGAAACTCGCATGATTTGAGTGAAAAAAAATTAATTACCCTTATTTCCATATACATATAATGGATAACATACGAGACTGTTGTGCCTTGGTCGAAACGAAATGAAGATCCACAAACATAGCAAAAACGGGAATGATGGCAATGAATATGATGCTGTGTGTTTGGGTTGATTGACAGAAAAGGTGTGACAGCGCTATACCCTTTTTTGACGACCTGGCAAAAATTGAAAGACTTCGGTTGGGAGATGTTAATGCATCTTCCGTATAGTCCTAACATAGTACCGTCAGATTATTATTTGTTCCTATTTCTGCAAAACAGGCATGTGAAAATTGTTTGTCGCAGTTTTTTGATCAGAAACCCCAGAAATTTTACTCAGATGGAATAATTGTGTTAGCCGAGAAATGTCAGAAGATGGTCAACATAATGTTGCGAGGATAGTTTATTGGCGACTAAAAATATAATTCATAAAAAAAAACGGTAACAAAAGGAAATAAAGAAATATCAAAAGGAAACGATCATACATGCTGCATTGTCACATTCAAACATGTTCTATCATATTTTTTCAACACCCTTCCTCAATGCAAGCATGTTTACAATATTACTTTAAATTCAACAACTTTACAAACTCAATGTGTTTATTCTTACACAAATTTTTAGTTAACACATCGGCTATCAATTGCATCAGTTGATACATATATACTTCAAATTAACATGACCTTCATTTACAATTGACGCACAAATTGTTACGTCCCTAGCAACCAAAGTACCAAGTATGTTGTATTGCTTCCGCGGACGACCGCGGGCTGCTTTCACGCTTCGTTGATGCATCTTCTTCAGCTTGCTCTTCTGCACTTTCATCATCATCAGTACAGTTTTTTTCGCTACTGCCACAAGCGACCACGTCGTTGTCACCGACGTCCTCAGCTTCACTGGCCTGTTCATTGACAAATCAAAAGTAATAGGCTCGCCACCAGCCTGCTGCTCACTGCTATGCTTATCAAACATAACATCGCGTTGCTCGACAAACGTCTCTTCTATCATACAACCGATACGCCTTGGCTGATCTCGAATACCCAACCATACGATACACTTGGCCTTTTGGTTGAAACTTGCTCTTATGGTGACCTTTTTCAAGAGCCAAACTCTTAGATGATTGATTGATGGTTTCTTACCAGTTCACGCTTCCATGGGTTTCATGTTGATAGGAGCACTTGTGGGTGACCGGTTTCTCAAATACACTGCTGTGTAAGTAGCCTCAGCACACAATGCCTCGCCTAGCTTAGACTGCACCAGCAAACATCTAGACATCTCTACCAAAGTCCGATTAGCCCGTTCTGCCACGCCGTTTTGTTGTGGCGTATATGCAGCTGTCAGTTGTCGTGCAATGCCATTTTCTCTTAAACTCCGTTGAACTAGAGTAGTTCAAATGACCATACCTTTTGTGCTACAAGGTTCCGTCGTTCCCAATTGCAGCAAAACACTCATTTCGCTTTCCACCAAACATGTACTGGCTACCAGCTTTCTTGACTTTTAATATATACTTGCCATTTTGCAACCGTTTCAACCGCTTGACACACAGACATGAAATTGTTTTTCATACTTGGCACAAACAACACATTGATCAATTTCAATACACCTAAATCTGTTTGTAGTTTTACTTCGCCTTTTCCTTTCGCTCGTAAGAAGCCAGCGTCAGCCAAACCAATCATTTCTGATAGTAGCAAAGGACCATTTAGATCTTAGCTTACGTATAAATTACTAGTTGTGCAAAGGATCACTTGGATTTTGGCAGTGTTGAGTTCTTGATTGATGCAAACGACCATGAGGTTTAGCCTATCAATCAAGACTGATCTAATGGTACAATTATGTCCCTATTTATACTATTCTTAATCTACGGTACCTAAGGTGATTAGCGTAGTTTACAGCATTCATAATGGATTATGAATTTTGTACACAAATAATGTAAAAGTATGATAAGAATGATCTTAATTTACCTAACTTAATGCAATAACAATTGATGCATAAGAATTAGGATGAAAAGGAGATGACATAAAACAATTGCTGTAGTTATATACCCTACTAACTTCGTATTGTTTTATGGTATATTAGTTATGCTAACTTGCATATTACAATACCTTACAGACTACTTTGCTTTTGTTGCTCTTTTTTCGTGCCCGCTTCGCGCTCATTTTTTGTTCCTTCGTTGAGACATTGCTTTTTTATGTGTCCACGCTCACCACACTTATAACAAACAACGTTTTTGTTATTCCGCTTTCGTTCATCTCTATTCCCACTGTTCCAAGTTGATCGATGATCTCCACAAATTGGTTCAAGTAACCACTCATGCCTTTACCATCCGCCATCTGTAGACCCAGCAGCTTATTGTAGAGTGACACTTTGCGTACTGGTCCACTGGGCTGGTAAACATCTTTTAACTTCGTCCGCTCCTCATTGGATGTGGCGCTGTGCTTCACATAACCCAACTGTGTTGGCTTCACACTGAAGATTATCATGGCCAGCGCCTTTTGGTCCATGTTAGTCCAGTTAATCCTTGGAAATACTTTCCTCCTTGGTCGCCCCTGACACCACGCCCCATAGCTCCGAATGTACTAAGACGCTACGCATCTGGACACTCCAGGTATCATAATTCCTTTCTTTCAGTTTCTCTATGTTGTATAATGCACTCATAGTGATTCACTTAAAAAACTGTTATTACCGCGCAAACATGTTCTAACATATTTTTTCAACACATAATATAATAAAATTTAATTGAAATAAGTATAAACAAGTAAAAAGAATTTTAACTTCGCCTTTGCCGAAATTTATATATTCGTCACGCACCCCCAAGAAAACGTTTTTGCCTACGCTCTGTGATAGAGCATTCAGAAATATTTGATTATTGATTTGACTTCTGTTTAGGGTATAGTCATTACACATACACAGTGGCGGATTTGCCCTAAGGCCCATAAAGCCTGGTGCTAGGGCGGCCAGATATTAGAGGCGACTATAAAGCTTTTGATCATGCCATCGAACAATGATTAATGTCTCGCCACATTCGGCCTAGGCGACTCTCTCGATCTCTGGCCTCGCTTTCAGCTAGTACGGTAATCTTACAGTATGCTTTACTGCGTTATTCTTCATACTCTACTTAGTCTACTTTTTATACTCTTCACGGAAGTGAATAGTATTATAAGTTTGTCTTGATGTTTGTAACAGGCAGAAGGAGACAAAAAAAACCACAAAAAGTATATATATTCTTGATCTTGGTTGGGGTACCACCCATACAAACCACCCACCCAAACATTCATTGCGTCCCGTGAAGTGTATTTCATCTTCGGCATAGTCGAGCCAAAATGGATGGAAAGAAATGGTTAAGTGGGGCAGAGTATTGCAAGCGAGCTAAAGAAAATGATGATAAACAAAAGGATGCGATTAAAAAACGATTCGACGATTTCTTTGGAAAACCATATACAGATATTAAAGATCATACCATTGATCCAATTCGCGACGTTCCAAGTGGTAGTGGCGGCGCAACGTCAACTGATGTTCAGTGTCTTCAAGTGCAATTACTTTGATCGTTATGCCAATGGGATCAAAGGAAGAAGACGAAGATGTCCCACTAGTACCAGGAGTGCTTCCCAATCCGGACCAGGAGTAAAACAACGTCGATCCAGTCAAATGGAGAATCGACGAGTTCACACGTGATTACATTTGTAAGAATAGAGCCAATCAAAACATTCAAAATGATTTCCTAAAAGTAGGCGAATTTAATAAAGTGCGAAAAAGTTTCGCGAAAGTGTCTAATTTATTCCGAAAGTACAGAATGTGTTTTTTGTGGACCTTGTCTTCTTTTTAATGGCAGGGAGAGTCAGTTACACAAAAAGGAAGGTTTCAATGATTTGAAAAATTCCTATTATCGAGTATCAAAAGAGTAGTTGCATGTGGTTCATTTTACAATGTAAATTGTTTGATGTCCTTAGCATATCGCTGAGTGCGATCCGTTCTTATCGGCTTATGAGAAACAATGTTTTGAAGACAATTGTAATGGAAACATTAGCATATTTTTCTCTGATCATTGACTCAACGCCGGATGTATCGCACGTAGACCAGCTCACTTATCTAATCAGATATGTCCTGCCTAATGGATCACCTGCAGAACGTTTCTTCAAGTTCATTCGAAACATATTCCATAAATCACAACAAATGACAAATGCTGTTACCTCAATGGAAATTTACATTCAAACTGCTGAGGGAAATCTTATGACAACGCTAGCTGCCAGGCATTATACAACGGCGTACAAGCTAAAATAAAGGAAATTTCTCCCGTTGCAGAGTATGTTCCCTGTTCAGCATACGTGCCCAACTTAGTAGGTGAATGTGCAGCTTAAAGCAGCCAAGAGGCTTGTTCGTTCTTTTCTATATTCCAAGAGCTGTACAATTTCTTTGCAGCGTCAACTCAACGTTGGGAACTCTCTCAAGCCCATTTCACCGTCAATAATCTATTAACGACTCAGCTCGTGCAAACCCATAACAGATGATCTAACAGATGTATAGCGCCTACATAAAAAACTTATAGTGCCTAAACTTCAGTTCAGTAGTCCAAAAATCAAAAAAGTTATTCGAATAAGAACTTGAATTTTAATGGTTGGTGTGTGTGGGAGGTATCCCCCTTAGTTGGCCGTTTTGGCTGATTCCAACAAATATACCGCGCATATATCAAAAACTTATAGTGTTAGACATTTCAGTTTAATAGTCCGAAAAAGAAAAAAAAGCTTTTCGAATAAGAACCTGTCTTTTACTGAAGGTTTTGTATGGGATGGTGGTTGGCCGATTTGCCTGATTCCAAGAGATGTATAGCGCCATTATTACAAAAAAAAATGTGTAAATTTCCGTTCGATAGGACAAATAACAAAATAGTTTTTCTGATAAGAACATGAATTTTAATGGTGGGTTTGCGTGGGAGGTACCATCCCTAATGGTCCGATCAAACTGAAATTTCGACAATATAAGTTTCTGATGTACCTTCTGACAATAAAATACCTGGAATTTGTCATTTAAATTGCCCGCGTTAAGTAAGGTTTCAAACAAACTTCGCCGAAAACTACTGAGGTGGACTGATTAAACCAGCTGCTGTAAACAAACTGGTTGAAATATCGCGCTCATTTTTGGCATAGTAATTAAGGACAGTCCTACCAACATACAGAAAAAAAAAATATTGTACTTAACGCGGGCAATTTAAATGACAATTTCCAGGTACTTCATTGTCAGAAGGTATATCTATGAATAGGACTAACAATAAGGTTTCAACTCTTAAAAAGTAATACACGTGTGTCATTCCTATAAGGAAGAGGAAGGGGTTCACTTAGCACTAGGAGCGTCTAAAGGAAAGGAGGAAAAGGGCTGCACGATCGTTCCGATTCAGACGAGATGAGTTCCTTTTATGGACAAGGACTGTGGCTAGAGGATTAACATGTCGAACTAGTTTGTCTATGTAAATAGCTTTACGTTTGGAACAATCTTCTTTTACTGGTGGTACTTCCTGGTCTTTGTGAATGTCTTCATTCCTGACATACCATGGAGCTCTCATGATTGTTCTAGGTATCTCGGATTGTGCTCTTTGTAAAACTTCAATGTTACCCCACAATTCAGAACCATAAGTCCAAATTGGTTTAATAACAGAGTTATACAGCATCACCTTGTACTCAAGTCTCAGTCCAGATTTAGAATTGACCCCTTAGTTTCATATGAATCTTTTTAGCTTCTATATGCTTCCGCCAGGTGAGCCGTCTGTCTAGGTGAACGCCAAGATAAGTTACCACTTGAGTTTGAGGAATTGTAACACCATTTAATGTTACTGGAGAACAAGTCCGTCGGTTCAATGTAAATGTAATATGCTTACATTTCCCCTCATTGACTTTAATCCTCCAGTTGGATAACCACTCCTGAAGGCTTTTAAGATGAGCATCCAAACTTACGGAAGCTTTAACTGGGTAACGGGAGCGACTGATTACGGCAGTATCACCAGCGAAAGTCGAAGTAACAATTTGACTACTTGTTGGAATGTCGGCAGTGAATAACATGTATAGAGTTGGTCTCAAAACACTACCTTGGGGAACTCCTGCTTTTATCTTAAATTTATTTGAAACAAAATTTTTCTGCCTTACTACAAACACTCGATTTGATATGTAGGATTGCAGGACTCTATGCATATTTTAGGGTAGCACACATTTAATTTTGCAAATGAATCCCTCATGCTATACTCGATCAAACGCTTGTGATACATCAAGGAATACTGCTGAGCAATATTCTCGCTGTTCAAACGCAGTTCTTATTTCCGGAGTTACTCTGTTGATTTGCTCAATCGTTCCATGTTTTGCTCGAAAACCAAATTGATGATCTGGGATTGAACTATTTGCTTGTAACTGGTGATTGAGTTTGGCTTTAAGAACCTTCTCAAATAGCTTAGAAAGAAATGGAAGCAGACTTATAGGTCTATATGAAGAAGGACATGTCCTATCCTTCCCGAGCTTTGGAACCATTATAATAACCGAATTCTTCCCTTTCTTTGGAAAGTACCCAATTCGAAAGATAGCATTGAAAAGACACGAGAGAAAAACTATTGCTGCGTTTGGAAGTTCAGTTATCATTTTTTGCACAATTCTATCATAACCAGCAGATTTTTTGGGTTTCAGTTGAGTCCTTATAATAGATACAATCTCACTAGCGCTTGTTTTTAATGGAGACATATTTACTGAATTTGTGATTGTCTGGTGAGGAAGCACAAATTTGTTAGTATGTAGGTAGATTAGGTTGAATCACGTGCTCCAGATGGTTGGCAAATACATTAGCCTTCTGTTCATTAGACCGAGCCCAACTTCCGTTTCTGTCTCTAATAGGTGAATCCAGCTCCACAGGAGTTTTTAGCGATTTTTGCGCTTTCCAAAGTGAAAGTCTAGTGTTTGTGGGTGATAGGTTATAGATATAGCGTTTTTGTGTCTCAAGCTGGTCGCTTAAAAGTGCTTTGGCTAGTTTTTTTTTTTGTTGCATCTTTTAGCCTTTGTTTAGCAGTAGGAGATCTGTGCTGTTGCCATTCTCTTCTCAATCGTCGTTTAGAAGCAACCAGTTCTTCAATTTTCCTATTTGAGAACGATTTTCTGCTGAACTTGTGAGCAACAATCGCAGGCGTTGATACATCAGCTGCAGCTATCAATACGGCACTTAACTCATTAACAGATTTGTCAATATCACTTTCAGAGTTGATCGCAGGTGCAATTTCTATGTGAGAACTAATATACTTTTTATATTGCAACCAATTAGTTTTATTAGATATAAGTCTATAAGGGCGATCCTCAAATATTGGAAAATCGAGTAAAACGATATCAATGGGGGAGTGATCGAAAGAAAGTTCATCCTGGGTAACTGTTGATATGAGGTTTCTTGGTATATTTTTTGTGATACCAAAGTGGATGATATCGGGAGTTTTTCTTAGATCCGCCGGCCAGTATGTAGGCCTACCCGGAGAAACGAAGTCTAGCTTGTTTTTACAATTTACAAGAGTGTTGTAAAATTGCCGATCTTTTGGATTTACTAAACGAGAACCCCAATAAGTGTGTTTAGCATTGTAGTCACCGGCCGCCAAAAATCGTGCTCCAAGGCTATCAAAGAAATTTTTAAAAACATCTGCAGATATTGAAAATCGTGGAGGACAATATAGAGCAGATAACGTCAGATTACCATAACGCATTTGCAACCGGGCCGAAGTTGCTTGTAGATAATTAGATGAGTACGGCTCTATGGTCTGGTGTTTAATACGCTTTCTTATAATAATGCATATACCACCATGAGCCTTTCCATCCGGATGATTTGTTGTATAAACTAAATAGTCTGCTATGAAGAAGTTGTTTTTGCTAGTCAAATGAGTCTCACAGACTAACATCACATCTACATTGTTGTCCTCTAGATACTTCATCAACTCTAGTTTGTGCTGTGAGACGCCATTTGAGTTATTTTAAAATGAGCCATTATGGGGAATTTAACTTATCCAAAATTTTCATTTGGATTTTCATCATCTCTTGAAAAGAGTTTTGCATCATTAAGATTGATTGATTCAGGGTCTGTAATAAATTCACCAACATAGATTCACTAGAACCTTGTGGTTGCAACACTGGCTCATTACACGCGTTTAGAGTTGAGGTAGATTGTGAGATTGGCTTATTATGTTGAGACATTGGAGCCTTAGGCTTCACAATCTTTTTCGCAGTTTCTTGTTGAACGCCTAAGCGCAGGGCACCTGCATACGATGCGGAATTTTTTTGTGACTGCAAACGGTTCTTCTACTCCTTATATACAGGACAACCTCTATAATTGGCTGTATGATTGCCTCACAGTTACTGCATTTTTTAAGATCAGGATTATCGCGACTTAGTTTACAGGTTGCGGTTTCATGCAAGTCTCCACAAGCTACGCATAATGGTGCATAAGATTTCGTGTGGCCCAGGATTTACTCGTTTGTGAGGCTCCTCCACAGTTACCCTAAATAAAATTATGACAGCAAAAAAAATTTAATCTCTTTTTATTTCTTTTCTTGTTATAGAGATTTTCTGCCTCGTGGATCTGGGATTGTGACACGAAGACCTTTAATCTTGCAATTGATTAATGGTATAACTGGTAAGTAATTTTATATATTGTATATTTGCACACATATTAAATTATTATAGTGAAATTTATTATTATTTTTTCTATGTATAATTTGTGTGTAAAGAATATGGTGAATTTTTGCATTGCAAGGGTAAAAAATTTGGCAATTTCGATGAAATACGTAAGGAGATCGAAGATGAAACGGATCGTGTGACTGGTAGTAATAAAGGCATTTCAAACATTCCGATTAATTTACGTGTCTACTCACCACACGTGCTCAATTTAACCCTTATTGATTTACCGGGTCTAACAAAAGTCGCAATTGGTGACCAACCAGTTGATATAGAAACTCAGATCAAGTCAATGATATTCCAATTTATACGTAAAGAGACATGTCTTATATTGGCTGTGACACCAGCTAATACCGATTTAGCGAATTCGGATGCTCTTAAATTGGCTAAAGAAGTTGATCCACAGGGTGTACGCACAATTGGTGTTATAACGAAACTTGATCTAATGGATGAAGGCACCGATGCACGTGATATACTTGAAAATAAACTGTTACCATTACGTCGTGGCTACATTGGGGTTGTAAATCGTTCACAAAAGGATATTGAAGGACGCAAGGATATTCATATGGCATTGGCAGCTGAACGAAAATTTTTCTTAAGTCATCCATCTTATCGTCATATGGCTGAACGTTTGGGCACACCATATTTACAACGTGTACTCAATCAACAATTAACAAATCATATACGTGATACCCTACCGGGATTACGTGATAAATTGCAAAAGCAAATGTTGACACTCGAAAAAGAAGTTGAAGAATTCAAACACTTCCAACCGGGCGACGCCAGCATTAAGACAAAGGCAATGTTGCAGTAAGTTATTCTTTTATTCTAAATTAAATTATTAAGAACAATGCATATTCATTTCTTATCTACACAGAATGATACAACAACTTCAGTCAGATTTTGAGCGGACCATTGAGGGTTCTGGTTCGGCTTTGGTTAATACAAATGAATTGTCGGGTGGCGCTAAAATCAATCGCATTTTCCATGAACGGTTTGTATAATATAGAAAAGGACACAGCAAAAAAAGTAAAGTAATGAATTATTTATATTTTATATTTACCAAGTTTACGTTTTGAAATTGTTAAAATGGCATGTGATGAAAAAGAATTACGACGGGAGATCTCATTTGCCATCCGTAATATTCATGGTATTCGTGTTGGTCTATTTACACCTGACATGGCATTCGAAGCAATTGTCAAACGTCAAATTGCACAATTGAAAGAACCGGTTATCAAATGTGTTGATCTAGTCGTTCAGGAATTATCCGTTGTTGTGCGCATGTGCACTGATAAGGTAAACAATCTCATTTGTTTTTTTCAATTAAAAAAAAAAAAAAAAATTAATTTGTTTGTATTTTTAAGATGTCACGTTATCCGCGTTTACGTGAGGAAACTGAGCGCATTATCACAACACATATACGGCAACGTGAGCAACGTTGCAAGGAACAAATACTTTTACTCATTGATTTTGAATTGGCCTACATGAATACCAATCACGAGGATTTCATTGGTTTTGCAAAGTACTGTTACTTATTGGTTTAATCTGATCTGAACTTATCTAAATTGATAATTTTTATCATTTTTCGTTTGTTTTTTTTTTTTTTAGTGCTCAGAATAAATCGGAGAATGCAAATAAAACCGGAACCCGACAACTTGGTAACCAAGTTATACGCAAGGGTCACATGGTTATACAAAATTTGGGCATCATGAAAGGTGTGTAACAATTGAAACACATACAACATAGTCATTGTCAGATATCTATAATCATACTGATACATAATATATATTTTTATTTATTGTGGTTAAGCAAATAGAAAAAAATTGAGATGCACGCATACACACAACTTTCAGCATACATACTTCTTCAATATCCATAGTTATTATGCTATTAGAACTAATATTGATGATCACCTTTCACTTCTCAGTTGTTATACTCTTCACGCAGTGTATAGTATTATTAATTTGTAATGAAGTTTGTAACACACAGAAGGAAATATCATAAAGTATAAACATATGTATATTCTTTATCAATTCGACGAAACAAGTTGATTAAGCAATGTCCGTCTTTCCGACTATATGAATGCAAACTAGTCCGTCAGTTTTTCAGCTAGGGCTGAAAGAATTCTTTTCACAAGACGCTGTGCATTTGTCGGAATCAGCCGAATCGAAGCACTAGGGGGATACCTCCCATACAAACACCCCATCAAAATTGTGGTTCTTATTAGAAAAACTGTTTTGTTTTTTGTCCTATCGAACTGAAACTTGGACACTATCAGTTTGCAAGATAGGCGCAGTACATTTGTTGGAGCCAGCCAAATTGGACCACTAGGGACGGGACCTCCCATACAATTCAAGAAAAACTTTTTTGTTTTGTAAATCGCACAAATAACAAATAATTAAAAATGCAAAAAAATAGTTAACTTAAGTAAGTACAGAAATTACAAT
Source organism: Amiota minor (assembly GCA_037043295.1). Classification (NCBI taxonomy): domain Eukaryota; kingdom Metazoa; phylum Arthropoda; class Insecta; order Diptera; family Drosophilidae; genus Amiota; species Amiota minor. Next base: position 60,813 of record JBAMAW010001579.1, on the reverse strand, counting down.
AAGTACTCTTATTATTCTTACTGCTATTTGCAGTAAATGTGTTTGTTAAATTAAATTGATAATTTGAATTAAATTGATAAAACATTTCCTATTGGTAGAGTTTCCAATCACAATAAATTCAGTATGTTGCCAGCGCACACTTCACTATTTATTCATACTAGATTGCGCTTACAAAATATTTCACACCAAGAGGTCATTGCTACAAAACTACAACTACACAATGACTTGAATATAAAATTGAACTCTTCCGAAATGAAAACATTTGAAAACGATAACATGCTTGTATTAATATATTTTGGTAAAAATATCTTGCGAATAAAGCTTAAATACTACAATGAAACATTCACTGCGTGAAGAGTATTTGATCTTCGGTATAGTCGAACATAACGTTCTTTCTTGTATTTTTGTTTTTATACCATGTACCTTAATATACCACCCGTGTGGGTGGTTTATTTTTATACTCTTCACAGTGTGAATAGTATTTTAAGTTTATTATGAAACTTGTAACGAACGGAAGAATACATCGACACCTAATAAAGTATATACTTGATCAGCTCGACGAGTCGAGTTGATTAATCCATATCCGTCTGTATGTATGCAAACTAGTCCGTCAGTTTGTGTGCTAGAGAGCTAAATAAATAAATAAGCAGAGCTCTATATGTGGATAATGTGTTCGCGTAGTTGGATATCTCTGATTTGAATGTATCAATCTGTCTGCACCAAGTTTTAGCTTGGTAGCTCAACCATCGGGAGCGTGGAACACATACACATGCACGCACGAACAGATCATACAATATACTTCCGGTGGTTACTAGTTCTCCGATGTATGTGATAATCCCTATTCAGTGAATAGTATTCACACTACTATTGTGTGGGAACTATAGAAATACATACATTTATACATATACATAATTAAACTGCAAAATTATTAAATTAAGGTTGTTTGATAAATTTGACCTCTTCCAATTTTATAAAGCGAAGAAACTATACCATGAAATTCAAAATAATCAGCCGTGCCTTGGATTTCTCTTTCACCTCAATTCCAACCCATTTAAAATCTACCGTTCCACAGATTTCGCTTTTAATGGATTTAAAATCTTCCGTGTTTATTGATAAGATTTGGTTAAATTCTCCCTTAGCTGAATTAATAAAGAAAACAAAGTACATACCAACAATTGTAGAATATTGTTTTCCACGGTAACATGCATTTAAAGAATTAAAGCTGTGATGCTTTAAATTCGTTTTAAAAATGCATAGAAAGTGATTACTTCAATGAAAACTTTTAATTATATCATTTATAAAAGTTGGCATATTTGCAATTTGTGTACGTGTTGGTGATGTAGAGCTTTTGCATGTAGTGATTCTGCGGGAGTAATCTGTTTCCTGATTTTTGTTTGTCTTCTATCGCGTATTCATGCGATTGAGGGATGTGAGAAGAGGGGATGACAAATGTCAAAATAATTATTTCGCGAGTAAAAATACAAGCAAGAGAAACCAAAACAGAATCAAGGATAAGTATCACAATAAAATCGGCTGTTCTTTCAGAACATCTAAGTTCGAAAAATGAAATCTGTTTTCCTGTGGCACCGTCGGATTTTTTGTGCGACCGTCATCTAAATCATTTGCTTGTTCTGTGGCATGGCTGAATAAACTTCTTTTTAAATAATTAAAAATACTTATTATCATAAATAATACATGAAAAATATATTCCGTAGAATGAAAAATGCATTATTTTATGGCAATAACGGACGACATTCTCTTTTATTTTTACTCTTGTACATTATTTTGACTGAACAAACGAACAATATTGCAAACGTCCAAAGATTTCGTGATCGGACAAACCTCACGATTTCGATCTGTGTATTTTAAATTCTTAATTAAAATTAATTTACAATTAAGAAGGGCACGCGAACACAGAAGCTGATTGCTGATGCTGAAAAGCGCATTGAAAAACGAAAAAAAATCGGCCAATTGCGAGTCAGACTAGTATACGCAGGGTTCCGTACCAATTTGGGGTTTGTATGTGAGGTCCTTGTGGTCCAATTTGACTGATTCAAACAAATGTACTGCGCCTATATTAAAATGTCTAAATTTCCGTTTAATAGTAAAAAAACCAAAAAAGTTTTTTGCAAAAGAAACTGAATTTTAATGATGGGCTTGCATGGGAGGTACCACCCTAGTTGTCCGATTTAGCTGTGTAGGTGTACCGCGCCTATGTCACAACTCTAAATTTCAGTTCAATACAACATTTCAACATTGAGACCGAAATATTTGTATGGGCTGTACGATCCAGTAATTCTAGGGTCTTGTAATTTACATGGTTAGTTAATATGGGCCAGACTATCCAAATTTTAGTGCGATAATATAAAAAACAAAAAAGTTTTCGAGTAAGTACATGAATTTGAATTTGTGCTTGTATTGGAGGTGCCCCTCCTGGTAGTCCGATTTGGCTACGTTGGACAAATGTTCAGCGCCTGGTGAAAAGAGAACTTCATGATCTCTATATAAACAGAGGGAATAGTTTGCATACATACAGATGGACTGACGGACATGGCTTAATCAACTCTTTTCGCCGAGTTGATCAAGAATATATGTATATATTTATGAGGTCTCCGATATCTCCTTCTGTGTATTACAAACTTTATGACAAACGTATCGACTGAGTGAAGAGTATAATAAGCAAACTGAGCTAACTCGGCTAGTCTGTCACTTTTCAGCTTGTCAGCAGTCAGTTTCTGTATGCGCAATTTCATTGGCTGTGCTGTGTCATTCGTCAGATGCTTATCAGCCATGGTGTAAGAAATAGAAGGTGGCGCCAATTTTGTAAAGTGTCGTTTTCACAAAAACCTAGTATTGAAAATTTACTTCTTAATTTTCACGCTGCACAACACCAACATACATTAAAAAATCAAATATAAATTTGGCAACAATATTTCTCCAATAAATCATTAATATTCATTTCAAAACCCAAAAATATTCTTAAAAGTACAAGTGACATGTTTTGCATTGGTTTTTGCTTTAAATAAATTTCTGTTTGATTTCCAAATTGCTTAATGCACCGACTGACAACACTAATTTCTACATTTTCAATGTTCAACGCTAGCTAAATGAATGGTTTCAATGTACAATACCTCCCATACAAACCACCCATTTAAATTCAGGTTCTTATTAGAAAAAAAAATTTTTTTTTTTTTGTTCTATTGAACTAAAATTTAGATACTTTAAGTTTCTAATTATTGTTGATGAAATGCGTGAAGGGTCTTGAAACTCTTGGATTACTGAGTCGTACAGCTCCCATACAAACCCAAACCCAAATTTAGGTTTTTATTGTGTTATCTATCTGAATTTTGAACAGTATAAGTGTCTGACCCATATTCAACAACCGTGTCGATATCAAGACCCTAGGATTATTGGATCGTTAAGCTCCCAAATCAAAATTTCGGTCTCAGTGTTGAATTTCTGTACTGACAACGTATACCCTAAACATAAGTCAAATCAATAATCAAATATGTATTTCGGAATGCTCTATCACAGAGTATAGTCTAAAACGTATTCTTGGGGGTATATCAACTTCAGCATAGGCGAAGTTAAACTTTTTTTTACATGTTTTTGTTCTCTTTTGAATTGATAATTTTGGATTTTTTTCTCTTTGTGTTGCGTGTGTGTGTTCTGAACATTTTTAAGGTTTTTCCTAAAGTTAGGCATTCACACATACAATTGTTCTTCAAATCTCACTCTCAAAAAGAGAGCGAAAACTATTTGACGTGTCTTAAGGGTTTGAGATTGTGTTTTACTTTTTTCTATCTTGTAACAGTTTTGGATGGGATGTGGCGGCTTTGAGTGTGCGATTGTTTATTGGAAAAATAAGTATACCATATTTTGGGTATTTAGTTGCGATTTTGATTTCTATGTTTAAAATAAAGGAAAAAAAAAATTATTATTTTATATATCACATAAATTTTTATAATACTTTTCTCTTTCTGTCTCACACTCTCGCGCACCCTTGGTCATTGCATGTGTGTGTGCTTGTGCGACAAATTATCGTCATTAAATCTCAATTGCACTTGATTGGAAATTAATAATTAATTAAAAGAACAAACAAAAAAAAAAAAAAAACAAACAACACAAAATTAATTTCAAATTTTCATTATTTTTTCTTGATCTTGATGTAACTGTTTTTTTGTCACTTCTTCAACCCCTGGCTTGCTGTCCTTTAACGATATTTTCTTTGTTTTGAACATACATTCTTTTCATTTCATTGCTCTTAATATAACTTTTTCTCTCTCTTTCTTTCTCTCAATCTTTCTATCTCGGTTTGTTTTATTGAAAAATTGTATTAATTAAAAATAAATATTAACAAAAATCACAATTAAATTCTTCGGAACATTTTCTAATAACGTCGTCATACGCTTGTGCTCCCATCGTATACACGATTAAATAATTAATTGATGACAACGATTTATGTGATTGATCGATCCTTCGCTTCGCTGACGTGATCTTCTCATGAACTCCTACTACTCCTCACCGCCATTGACTTTGTTGCGTTGGACGGGTGCTGTCAATCTCATTCTCTCTGTCTACTATTATTTTTGTTTTGTTTTTTTTTTATATTTCCTTTAGGCGGTTCACGTCCATATTGGTTTGTGCTAACATCGGAGAGCATCTCCTGGTACAAGGACGAAGATGAGAAGGAAAAGAAATTCATGTTACCTTTGGATGGTTTGAAATTGCGCGATATTGAACAGGGCTTCATGTCAATGTCTAGACGTGTTACATTTGCTTTATTCAGTCCCGATGGACGTAATGTTTATAAGGTTAGTAATTTTTGTTAGTATACAAAAAAATTTCTAGAAAAAAAAGAAACACAAAAGTAAAATGAACTAGAAAAAACAACAGTACAAAAACAGAAAAAAGATAAAAAAAGTAATAAATTTTCAAAAGCACAAAATGCTTTCCATTCAATATCTGAAAAAAAATTAATCTCCTTTTTCTTTTTAAATTTTCTGTTAAATTTATTTATTTTTTTTTTTTTTTTGAGAATATTTTGCAACAACAACAAATTCTAATTGAAAATTATGAGAAGTCAAAAAATAAAGTCCTGAGGCTACCTAGAAAAACAAATTTTTCCTTTGGTGAATTTCTATTTTATTCATCAACAAAGTAGTCTTGTCTTCTACGAGGATCATACTTATATTCGTTCCAACGCTTCTCTAATATTTCAATGGTTTTTTATGTTCTTCACGCAGTGAATAGTATTTTAAGTTTGTTATGAAGTTTATAACAGACAGAAGGAGACAACGGAGACCACATAAAATATGTACAGTGTTTGAGCTAGAAAGCTGAAATTTTGCACGAATTTTTCTTTTTACTGAACGTTGGACATTTGTTGGAACCAGCCGAATCGAACCACTAGGGGGGTTCCTCCCATACAAACCCCCATTAAAATTCAGGTTCTTATTAGAAAAACTTATTGATGGTTTGTGCTATCAAATTGTCACTACAAGTATCCAATATGGACGTTATACATTTCTCAGAATCCTCAGCCAAATCGGACAACTAGTGGGGGCTCCATCCATACAAAACCCCCATTAAAATTCAGGTTCTTATTAGAAAAACTTTTTTGTTTTATGCACTATTGAACTGAAATTTAGACGTTAATGCCCACCAACCGTGTAGATTTCAAGACCCTACAGTTACTGTATCGTATAGTTCCCATGCAAACTCAAATCAAAATTATGTTCCTATTATAAAAACTTGTTTTTTTTTTCGATGCTAAATATCTCGAGATTTGAATTTTAAGAGAAAGGTACAATTTCCTGAGCGAGTTGTCCAGTCAATGTTCATAATCTTTAGACAGGCTACTCGCTATAGACAGAACATCCAGAATGCTAAAGGGCCATTGTGAGGCCTGGTTTAGCCAATTTTTCCTGAACTGTAAAGAATCAAGGGAATGGCGGTTTCTAATTTCACACGTTGTATTTCTGTATTATGTAATATTACATATGTATAACATAACGTTTCTTGTCTTTTGTGTTACATATTCTCAGTTCGTTTGGTGTTTTGTATGTTGCGCTTTGTAATTCCGTTAATTTTTGAGTTTGTTTAATGTTAAATTCTTTGGGGGTTCACCGGTTCGGGTCTTTTGAAGAAATCGAAAAATGGCTCATCATATATATATATTTTTACATATAATACTATAAATAAAACAAATAGAAATAAGGATTATATTCTCTTGGTTCAAATTAAGTTTTATTGATAGAAACAAACAAATTTAATGTTTTGTACTCCGTGACAATGACATGATGAGATTTATGATTTTACAGAAGAACTACTCAAAGTCTTAGGAGTGACAGTCATCTTCTTCGTATATCTCTAACGATAGAAGAAGGGTGTATATTAAAACAAATAACAACTAAGTATGTTTCGCTTCAGGCTACTTAATGTAGTAGATTATTAATTGAAGAAGAGAAGGAGCTGTAATTGAAGGGATTTATTGCAATAGCTCCTATTTAAGCCGCGGGGGCAAGGTGACAAGCTGCCTTCCCAAATCTAATGCATACTATGTATAATCCAATAACGAAGATTTCACATATATTTCAGATATATACATAAATGCTGCCATTGATTAGTTTACGTATAGTATACTGTTTATCAAAATTATACACGAAAAAAATTTTTTTTTTCTCTCGTTGTTTTCAATTAGAAAGAAATTAAAACGCAGAAAGAACGAAAACAATATACTACGTAAAAAAATCCTTAGATCGATGTATCTAAAGCTTTGGGAAAGGTATAAAAAAATTTAATTCTCATAAGCAATTAGAATTTGTTTGTTCTTTTTTTATTTTATAATTTTTTTTTTTTTTTAAATCTTTCAAAATATATTGAATATTTTTCTTTTAAAATAATTCTTAAAGAAATCAATTAAAAATAGTTACAATAATTATATTCACATAATTTGGTTTTTGTTTGATTAAAAAAGAAAATTTCCAATCATATAAAACAAAATCAAATGCAAGCAACATAAATAATTCAAGTTGCATCTATCTATCGCGTTGTTTAATTAATTTTTTTGTATTAAGAATAAAAATTACTATGTTTTTATCAACATTTTTCCTTAAGTCGCTGTCCTAAACTCCGAAATAAAATATAAAAACAATATCGGGAATGCGAGTTCAATTTGCAAAAAGAAAACAAATCACTCAACAGCAAATTGGGCTCACATTTGCGTGAAGTTCAAGACGAACAGCAACTATAATACAATATTATTATCTATATTAAGCCTATTGTATTATACTATGTACATATGCAGCATTAAATCGCTAGATCTCTCTTATATACCATAAAACCTCATTAAACTTCCCTAATGTATTGCATTTAGGTTCCCCTATCTCTTATCCTATCTCACTCATGTACACCAAAACCCCTTCCCACGTAGTATTTGAATAATACTTACCCTTTTGGTTAACTTAGTTAACCAATCATTTCAATGCTCATATTTAAAAACTATTATCCAGATCAGCTAGTCTGATCGAAACCTGATCGAACGTAATGTCAAAAATCCCATTGATTTTATTAAAATTCTCCTTTAATTTGTAAGTGATGCAACTTAAGTATATAATCCGTATTAGAGCAAAAATATTACCAAAACTGGCGGAAACCTTATGAGTAAAGCTTCAGAAGAGTTTTTCTTTCATTTGTAATGTTATATGTAATAATGGTTTTAGACTGTAGAGTCGAACCCTATTCAATACTTTTCTTAAATCTTTTCAAGAAATTTACAAATTTTTAAATGGTAATTACTTATAACATATTTGTTGCCCGTTGCTCTTGATGAGCTGCAACTCAGAGTGAATGGAGTCTGCCCACTTCCAAACTAGTTTTAACAATACTTTTCGTTCTGAAAGCACTCAATTTATTTCACTTCATTGTTGTACTCACAATAATTTCTCACATACATATGTATGTGGAATCCACATTACTGGGCAGTGAAACTTGAATTTTCATCACTTTTTCTTTATTAGAAAACAATCTCAATTATTATGCTTTGTATTTTTCTGAAGTGTAACTGTCGAATTAAATAATTAATTAATTTATACATAATATAAAAAAAAACCATTTACAAAAAGAATATCTTGTACATTTTAATGTGCTTGGTCGCTTCTTTCTCCCTTCTTTTTGTTTTTTATTTTCTTGTTTCATTTATTTTTGTTTATTTTAAATGTTAAAAAACACACACATATACATGAAACACACGCACATTAAATTAACATTACAAAACTAAATCAAAAATGTAGGATTACAAACAACTTGAGCTGTCATGCGAAACTGTTGAGGATGTGGAATCCTGGAAGGCATCATTCCTACGCGCTGGCGTTTATCCCGAAAAACAAGAGACACAAGAGAATGGCGATGAGGTGCGTATTCAATATATTTTCATTATTTGATTTTAATATATACATATATACTCTTCGTAATTCAAGTATCATTTAAATGTTGCTATCTATCTGTCTATATCTGACTGTGTATATATGTATATACTTTGATATTATGTTTTTTGAATATGTCTATGGTATGTAGATCATGCCACATATACTCCAAGTGTATCTATGTCTTATGTCTATCTTACTTACATATAAAGTATGATGATATGCAATAATTCTACCTTCAAGAATTACAATTCCCCGTTTTAGTATATCTCATTCATCCTATTTGCAACAAGTAAGTCTTCTTTATTTTTGCCCCAAATACATTACATATGTACACGAGTTTAGATTAAGTCAAATTCATATTTGCAATCACTTTTAAACATTGACTTCCTTTATAAGCAATCATTATAACATCATATTTGTTGATGAAAAGTTCCATTCAGCTCATAATAGAATTTGCTTTTAAAACTAATAACTCAATAAAAAAAGAAAAACAGATTATTAACTTTATCTTACCAAAGCTTAGCACGTGTCACCCCAGCTAAGGAAATGAGGATCTCAAATAAAAGTTATATGTATTGGATGTGGGCAAAAGTCACGGTTTTTTCCAATACATGTTTTTAGTCTCAATTTCAAATAAGTGATGGCCGAACATATTTAACACATAGGTGTCATTTGAAAGGTTTGAGTCTAAACTACAAGGGTCAATCAACAAGTACTTAGCCTCACCGCCCGATGGCGCTGCTATTACAAAAGAGTGTTACCATCGTGCAGTACATTGTTTTAGTAGACTACTATCAAAGTTTCAGACAATTCCCTTCATTAGTTTTGTTTTGATAGCCTGTGGCAGCAAACGTGTCGGTCAGTTGTACAAAAATGGAAAAATAACAATAACGTTCTCTGATTCGTTTCTGGTGTGTTTGGCGCTGTTTATGCGAAATCCGGCGGAGTTCTTGCGTCGTTTCGTGACTGTCGACGAAACATGGATTCACTGGTACACACCAAAAAATGAAGTAAAGAAATTCGCAGTTATAAAGAATTATATGTGCATCATACGCGTATAAGGCACAATGTTTTTTTTTTTTCCAAACGTGGCAACGTTATATTAAATAAGGATATTAATAATTAATATGATGTCCTTTTTGAATTTTAACCTTTGATGGTATGAAATGTCACAATTTCAGCGTGTTTGGGCTGATTTCAGCCCATTCTTGTAGTATTGCAGTTTTAAGCTCCTTTGTTGTGTCAAATTGTCTTCCATTCTTATAAACTTTGGCGGAGAGAATTCCCCAGATATCTTCAATGGGGTTAAGGTTCGGACTTAAAGGTGGCCAGTCCAGTACTGGAATATTTTTGGATGAAGTATATGTCTTACTGACCTTTGTATTATGTATTGGCGCGTTAACCTGCTGATATGTCAAAACATTTCCCTGAAGCTGATCTGCAAATTCTATTAACAAGTTGCCTAATAAATCGATATACATCTCTGCATTCATTTTTGATGATATGCGTCTTTCCCATGTAACTAAATGTAGCCCATATCATTACCGATCCTCCACCATGTACACGAGTGTGTCAAGTTCGCCTTGGCTGACCCAGATGACGCCAATATTTTTTCAAAATTAAATTTTTTCATCATTAAACATGACGTTACGCCACTCTTTATCCCAAAATTGGTATGCAGTGCCAAATGCTAGGCGTGCGTTTATATGCCGACTTAATAACTTAGGTTTAGGTGACATAGACTAATATCTAACGATGGGATTTTCATGTATTATTTGAAGAATCCTACTTCTTGAAATGTTTAAAATCATGTGACTCCTTATCTGTCCCGTGCTCATTAAATCAACAACTGCTAAACGTTGGATTCGGCGTTTGCATCTAGAGTCGATGTCTGTTTTTCTGCCACTACGTTTCATTTTGTCATAGCTACCTGGGTTTTTTAAAAAGTTAGCTGTGGTATTTCTATGCATGTTATCTTTAGAAGGTATTTCATTTATTTGGTCACCACTTTCCCGAATTCCTAATATGATTACTCGATCTTGTTCAGAAATGCTTGTTCCACGAGGCATTTTCGACTATTGTATAGAAAACTTATTGTAAGACATGCATTTTTTTTATCAAATAATTACTTACATTTAAAGTAATAACAAATTAACAATTTAACAACTAAATTTTGCACCAACAGTAGTGAATAATCAATTGAAAGTGATGCGCATATATAATTCTTTATAACCATTGAACACTTGGTTCATATTTCAAGTAACGGTGCTACGAATGAGATAAGAATGGAAGAACAATAAAAAGCGACATGACTTTTGCACACACCCAATACATATAATTTTTAAGAGACTCATTTGTATGTATCATATATGGCAGATACTTCTCAATTTTTTCTGGTACGTTTGATACAAAACCTCATCCTCCCTATCATATACTAGTTTAAACATTATCACGTTTAATTAGATTGGTCTAAACACTGGAAGTTGTGAACTAATTGTAGAAAAACCTTTGAACCACTTGATAACCCTGGATTTGGGCTTATACATACACTGCAATGCACTTGAATATGGACAAGAATTTTGAAATGAATATATGTACAACTATTTATCTAAAAATACATACATACGAAATCAAAAGATAAATATTTTTCCAATATTCTGTGGTTTATTATGTAAATACAAAAATTATTACTTTGTTAAAACAATTAGGTTTTCTGTTCAAAATTGATTTTTTTGTTCAAGCTCTTCAAAAAATGAGTGTTTTTTGCATGCACACAGATTAGACTTTTTCATTCTGAGTAAAAAGGGCCTCGGTATAGATCTTACATAGAAAGAAAAAGTGAAAATACTTGTTTATAAGGAGTGTGATCTATACTTACAGATAAATTTTGGAAAAAATTGAAAAAAGGAAAAGTGTAGTATGCAATTTTCTGTAAAATACTGCAAACTATGGAGACTGTGAAAAAAACAAAATAAAAAAACACTTTCGCCTACTGCCGAGCGACCAATAGTGGGAGAAGCTTCAAATTCACTCTATTCTCCTTTCAAATTTTATTCAAAATTAAAAGCATGTTTTGACACTTTGGGGGAGTTTTTCATAAAGGCAAAGATCTAAAAAGATTACAATGGAAGAAAAAACCACCGCTTACCACCGCAAAAATTCTCGTCTAGTATTTATAATTGCAATTTGTGTCATCCAAAATTAATGCAACTCATTACTAAGGTATGCTCGAGAACGCGTTTCCTGATATTAACAACATTTTTGATCCATTACCGCGGACTTTCCATTCAGATAATGCCCCAATCCACATCAATCGAGTGATAAAAAGATGGATTCAGAAGAAGAACGTCACTTGAATGAATTGGTGGCCCTCTTATTCTACTGATCGCAATTTAATTGCGAATGTAGGAGATGGCTGACAACAAAAGTATACGGGCTTGGGAGACAATTTCAGAATGTACATTAGCAGATGCCATGACAGATGCCTGTTTTTGTTTTTTGTTCTTCGATGTAACCGTAAAGGTACAAATACACACATCAAGTCGTTCGTCAATTGTCAATTTCGTTCGTGAAATGGAAAGATTTTAGTTTTTAGTACAATAGTTTAGTTAGTTTTCGTTGAAGGCAGTAGTCTTCGAAAGAGAAGGCAATGTCTGATATGCTGCCATAAAGGAAATAAAATTTCTTTGTTCCTTTTCTATTTGAAATGCTAAATTAAATGTTTATTTTAAAAACAAGCAATAAAACGAAATTTATAAAAAGAAAGTCATTTCATTCATTCAGGGATAACCCCACCGGAAATTGATATAATTGCCCGAGTGCATAGAGCAGGTGTCTCGTAGTGCGCTCCACGTGGGTTCGAATCCTGCCCAAGGCAATATTTTCCGCTTACTTATGACATACAATTTTTAATTTGAGTTTAAATAAATGGCACGAAAAATCTCGTGACCAAACATTATTAATAAATTTTAGTTCAAAAACAAAAAAAAAAAGAAAAAAACAAAACAAATAAAAATAAAATATTTTAATATTTCATTAGCCAAAAAAAATTCTGAAAAATACGATTCTTCATACTGCCAATGAGATTTTTAAGCAAATTTAATTCCAATTGGTCCAATTCTCTTATTATTGTCCTTTTCAACTCTTCAATGGAATCATATTGTTTTTGATTGTTAAAAATCCTTCAGACTAGTATTCCCCATGTGTTTTCCATCGGATGTAGGTCTGGGTAACAAGCCGGCCAATCCAATCCAATCCAATTTCGATGATGCAAATTGAATTTCTAGACAGCCTAATGCAGAAAAAGCCGCGCAAGTCATAAGGCTTCCTCCCCCAAACTTTAGCTTTGAAAACACCAACAGCTCCTTTCTAATATCATGCCCATACCCTCGGAAACCGTCTGCACCATCCAGGTTCCACTTTTTTTCATTAGAAAATATGACCTTAAACAGGAAAAGTTGTTAAAAACCATCACACAGCGGTGCTGCATTTCTCGCTTACGGATTCCCAGTTTCGGGCCATATTTTCTTTTGTGAATCCCAACCTTAGCCTGCTTATGGCGTTGTAATAGTCTCTGAGTAGTCTTCATTATAGCATAGGTAATGTTTTCGCTTCGCATTAAAATCAGCCCTCGAAATTTTACGTTCCTGGCAATTCCCCAAAATCCCACATATGCTGCTCTCTAAAAGCCAATATTCTTCCTTTCTCAATATCTGTCAATCTTTTTCCACGCAGAATAATTAAATTTCACAATTTTCTTACTTTACTTGATCAAACAATTGATAATCACTTATTAAAATAGCTTACAAACAAATAAAACATAATTGGTTCTATAGAAATGCAACAGTAAAAAAAGCTCTTTTTTTGAATTGCTTAAAACTTTACACTAACAATTTTTACCATTATAAGTTTGTTATTTTGCCTTCCACATATTTTTGCAGAACATTGTGATACCCTACAGTCTGTCGTTTTTAAGAAATCAAAAAATTTTAGGTGGTTCTATAACTTTGCAACTCACCTTAGTTGCATATTCATTTCAAAATTCTTATTTCTATTCAAGTCCATTGCAGTGTATGTATATAACACATATGTATAAATAGGAAAATAGGTATTAGGTTGAAATAGATACTAAGTACATATACGAGAACTCTATGTAGTGTGCCACCCCTAGTTGTATTATGAACTGACCGGCAGTCAATTCAATTGTTATACATAAGAAAATTTTTTAATATGTATGAATAATATGTAGGTACTAGCATATTTAATTAATGTTTATGTAATAATATATGTATTATCGTTCACAACAACATATTTGTACTTTTCTAAAAACATATTTTTCTATAAATAAATATTTTGTTTTTCTTTTCTAATTTCAATGAACACAAAAACAAAAAAAAAATTACAAACTATAAAAACTTAACCGAAAATGATTTCGTTCATTAAATAAACAAATCAAAACTTAAATACAAAAACAAAAAAATCGCGACAAAAATTCAGGAAGGACAAGAGGTTTGTGTTTCATTTCATAATTTCTTAATAATTAATTTGCATTGCTTATTAAAATATATACTTATTTATATTTATCTGTATTTCTTTTTTATATGTTTTAGTTGTTTATACTCTTCACGCAGTCAATAGTATTATAAGTTTGTCATGAAGTTTGTAACAGGCAGAAGGAAACATTAGAAACTACATAAAGTATATATATTCTTGATCAGCTCGATTAGACAAATTGATTAAGCCATGTCCGTCTGTAATGTAATGCGCAAATTTTAAGACCATAGAGTTAATGGATCGTATAGCTCCCATACAAACCCAAATTCTGGTTCTTCTTCGAAAAACTTTTTTGATTTTTGGACTATTGAACTGAAATTTAAACACTATAAGTTCCTGATATAGGTGCAGTATATTTGTTGTAATCAGCCAACTAGGGGGGTAACTCCCATACAAATCCACCATTAAAATTCAGGTTCTTATTCGAAAAACTTTTTTGTTTTTTTTCGCTATTGAACAGAAATTCAGACACCATAAGTTTGTATTATAAGCGCGGTACATTTGTTGGAATCAGTAAAATCGGACCTCCCATACAAACCCCAATCTGGTACGGAACCCTCCGTGTACGAGTCTGACTCGCACTTGGCCGATTTTTTTGTGTTATCTATCTGAAATTCGAACAGTATAGGTAAATGTCCGACCCATACTCAACAACCGTATAGATTTCAACCCCCTAGGATCGTAAAGATCCCATACAAATATTTTGGTCTCAGTGTTGAAATGCTGTATATGTACTGACTATTCTCAAAACATAATTCAAATCAATAATCAAATATTTCTGAATGCTCTATCCACAGAGTATTGGCAAAAACGTTTTCTAGGGGGTGCGTGAAGAGTATATCAACATCGGCATAAGCGAAGTTAAACTTCTTTTTACTTGATTTTTTTTTATTTTAATTCTTTTAATGTCATCAAATCATAAGGTTGTTTTTTTGTTTGTTACTATTATAATTTTAAAAAATATGATAAGTGATTTGGTCTCCTTTTTTTTTCAATTTTAATTACTTGCTATTAATAAAGGAGGAGGTGTGCTATTCTTTCATCATATCCATATTCTGGTGTGATTAATCTTTAATGCTTTAAATACGAGACTTTTCATCTAAGAGCGAAACATTGCTGGTTGTGTAAAATCTGATACAGTTTTTATTAGGTCCTTTATTGTGAGATGGCTAAATCTGCTTTGACCGAAATTGCTTTTCATTTCAACAAAAACCAAGAGTTTTACAGCGCTTTAAATGCTCCAAGTGTATTATCTTTTCTAAGTCGTTTTGCAAATCAACATATTAAACGCTTAGTATTTTTACATGTGTACAAAAAATTATGTTTCAGGCAAAGTTGATGTTGCATGACATACTAAAAGAAAAAAATCTGCCAAGTGCGTGTCAGACTCGCACACGGAGGGTTCCATATCCAAGTGTCTAAATTTCAGTTCAATAGTACAAAAATCCGAAAAGTTTTTCTAATAAGAAATTTTAATGGGGGTTTGTAAGGGAGGTACCCTTCATAGTGGTTCGATCAAACTGAAATTCGACACTATAAGTTTCTAATTCATTTCCACTAACCATGCATATTTCAAAATCGTGGCAGTAACCCCACGTATCGTATAGCTCCCATAGAAACCCATATGTTTCTTTGTGGTGACCCCTTTAAAATTTTGAATATAGTTTTAGTATTTGTTGCTGTTGCCTGGATAGAACTACACACATACTGTGAAAATTTCAACTCTCTAGCTCTTACGGTTTGACCCGAAGACGGACGGACAGAGTAGCCTCAGTAAAAGTGATTCGTTTCAAGCTAAGTTGCAAGCTGATCCAATTTCCATTGAATCGGATTTAGTCAACACATGACAACTATAGTTCATTCAAGGAAAAGAGATAGTAATAGTAGTTATCAAAAACCATTTAGGATAATAATGTTATCAATAAGTTTTTATAACACAATACAAATTGAATTGGAATTTAGAGAAATCAGAGACGCGCCATGAGTGAGTTAGACTGGGAAACTTCTAGAATATAGATTTAATGTTCTTAAAAAGTAGAAAAGTCGATTTTTTATTCATTTTTATTATTACTTATTTGTTATTATTATTTTTATTTTTTTTTTTTTTTGTAATTTGTACTAACTAATTTTCTCATATACAATGATATTTTTATATAAAAATATAATAAAATATAATAATAGTTGCTTCTGCAAAATACTCGTATATTATCTCTTATATTCAATAAAATTAATACATATTTTTTCTATTTATTTTTTCCATAAAAAAAAATTAAATAAATCAATTTGCAAATTTCAAATCGAAACCGAACCAAATTAAAAAACTCAACTGTTTGCAGAGAAAAGTATGTTTGATTTGATGTGTTTCAACTTCTCTTTAATTGTTCTTCCTTTGTTTGTTATGTTTAATAAATAAATACCTTATGAGTAACAAAATGGGTTTATAATTTTAAATAAATTGTATTATTTTATTATTTCTTTTTTGTATTATTCTTTTAACTTTTCAACTTCACACACTTCTTTTGAGTTCCTTCGCTATTTTTGTGTTCTTTTTTTCTTGTTGATTTATTGATTCACCAATAACTCTACTCTATGTATTATTAGAAAATAATAATAAATAAATTCTTTGATTGGACTCATAATAAAATTTAATTTTTTAATAACTCGTCCCAAACCTATCATGTTACTATTAACTTTTTGGCTAGTAATATATTCGGTAATTTCCATTTTTTCTATTTGGGTATAAGATCAACTGCCTTTGGAACTTTCAGTAATAGTTGCATCTGTTCTCTCAATAAGTGCAGTCATCAATCAATTTTGCGCCAATACGTCGGGGATTTCGTGCATTTCAAGCCCTTCACTTTTCGAATCATTTCTTTTAAACTTGATGTGCCTTTATGATTACTTCCATTCAGTCTAGAATTCATCGTAACATAAAAGGCCTTTTAGACGGTTAGTTCAGACTCAGTCTCAGTCCATGTTATCGCTTTAGAAATCGATCGAAATAAAATGCTTGTTTGTTTTTACATGATCAGTCGAAATCTTAGTGTTGTCAATCGCTTCAGAGTTTTTGTACAACACTAAACACTGTTTGTTTACATGTTGTTCATGTTTATCTATTTAAGGGGTATTCTGGTCTAGTAAATTGAAAAAATCGATTTTTTTTTTTGCATATTTTCAAAGCTTAGACTTTCAAAAATATGCTTTTAAAAGGATTTTTCAAAATTCGTAATATTTTGGGAGATACAGCGGATTTTGTGACGTGGCATATAAGCCGGCCGAGCGGAGTGATCACACAATGAACGGCAGACTTGAGGATTCATTCTTTCCAGAAATTCTTTTATATCCGACTCGAGCTCTTTATGTATATATATATATATATATATATATATAATACATGTGCACTTTTAAATTTCCATATAAAAGCCAATATTATCATCTGAGTTATTCTACTGGAAATCTTTCTCAAACTTCAAACGCGTTTTTCTCAAACTCCTTTTTTTTGAGGTGGTTGACACGATATCTCAAGTTCTATCTGAGCGATTCCTTTGAATTTTTTTTTCTTTTTTAAATTTTTTTTATATACTTTAAAAATCAATAAACATTATATAAAAAAATGGATTTTAAAAATGTTTTTAATATTTTTTTTTTATCCTAGTTTGAAAAATACCCAAAAACTAGGGCTCTAGACCAGAATACCCCCTTAAAAGTAGTAATGTAATAACTGATGGATATATTTCAATGAGTTCCTCAGTAAAATCGTGGTTCGCCACTCTCTTGTCGCACCTATTGCATTTGATTACTTTTATCGACATGTCATCGAAATGGACTGACAAATAAGCTGGGCCATCAGTCCATTTTTTGTTGTCGTTTTGTTATCGTTTCAGTTATCGGTGCAGATTTCGAGTCGATAACGGACAGAGACTGAACTGACCGTCTAAAAGGGCCTTAAACGATCATCACATTGCGGAGGTGGTTAAGTTCTTGGACAATTTAAACTATCCCAGCTTTCCAGCCAAATAAAGTGAAACTAAACTATTGAGATTGAAGTCCATACTAAGAAATTTGTGTTGTGGTTGAACAGTATAGTGTGATCAGTCTGAATATTCTTAAGGTCCTTTTAGACGGTCAGTTCAGTCTCAGTTTCAGTCCATTATCCACTCTAAAATCGCACCGATTACCAAAACGATAACAAAAAATTAAGCTTATTTGTCAGTCTAATTTGATGACATATCGATAAAAGTAATCAAATGCAACAGGTGCAACAAGCGTCGTAGACTTCTCAAAATGCAAGCAGATATGGCGAACCACGATTTTACTGTGGAATTCATTGAAATATATTCATCAGTTATTATATTACCACTTTTAAATAGATAAAAATAAACAATATGTAAACAAGCAGTGTTTAGTGTTGTACAAAAACTCTGAAACGATTGATAACACTAAGATTTGGACTGATCGTGTAAAAATAAGCATTTTGTTAATCCATTTCGATATCTGAAATATAACATGGACTGACCGTCTAAAAGGCCTTTTACAGTTTTTTTCAGCAGCCATGTAGTACAAATAAAAATGCATTTATTTTTATAAAATTAAATCGTCCACATGAATTTTGTAATGTTGATTTTAAAAATAAATTAAATAACAAATTTAAAATAAATTTATTTGGTTTTGTTTTAAAATTAGCTTTTTTTTATATATTTTTGTTTTTTTTTTATTATTCAACATTTTAAAGGAAAAAACGAAATAAATGACATAAAAACATCTATAAAAAAGTCAAGCAAAAATCTCTCGCACAACAATTCTTTACCTTTAATTAGACTTATAATTTTTAAAATAAGAAGACTACACTTTAAATACTCCATTCGAAAAATAAAATAACGAAACAAAATATAAATTTACAGATACTTCGGTAAAAAAAAACTTCGGTTCACCAAAGCTTGTATACCTTTTAAGTCATTCAATGAATTCGATTTGAAATCATATGATTTAATTGTTGACTTTAAATTAATTGTTTTCATGGGGACTACATTTTTCATTTATCAGAGAAGTCTGATTTTGACAAGCCACAACTGCAGATATGACAATAAAACAACTGTTTGTACCAAATTATATGCATAAGCACGATCAGAACGTCGCACCAAAATCCAATATACATTACATACGACCACTTTCTTCCATAAATGTTCAATGGGATTTAGGTCAGGACTTGGCGATGGCCACTCACGAACACTCAAAGATTTTTGTTCGAGAAATTTTTGGGTGAGCTTATCTGTATCTGTATCATTATCCTGTTGAAAAGTCCAAATAAGTGGTAATTTTTCATCCGTTAATGCTACTGCCTCCATGTTTCACAATGGTTGAAACATACCTAGGATTAAATTACGAACTTTTTGGCCATCTAACATAATTTCTACCATCCGGGCCAAGACGGTTGATCTTTGATTCATCACTCCAAACCACATATTTCCATTTATTAAGAGGCCAAACAACGTGGTTTTTATCAAATTGTATACGTCGTTCTCTTTGCTTTATTGTCACAAATGGCTTCTTCTGTGAAATACGCCCATGGAGGTCGGCCTCTGCCAATCGACGAGCAATGGTCGCTACGCTAAAATCATTAATTATTTCAAGCCGAATGTCGGCAGCACTCTTTCGAGGATCCAATTTTGACTTGCGTACAATTTGGCGGTCAGTAATTATACAAGTTTTTCGAGGTCTCTTCCTTCGTTTTATATTTTCTGTGGTATTATTTTTATTAAAATGAACAATTGCATTAAATACCATTTTTTTTAACAATTTATTTGAGTTGCAATCGCCTGATACGTCATACCGGCCTTTTGTAGCTCAATTATAGACTTCCGTAAGGCAGCTTTTCTCACTACTCATGATTGAGTATGTTCTAGAGGTCTTCATGTTTGGAAAAAGAGACGTTCGAATCAACAATGCTCTGTATCAACTGAGTGAAATAGAATGCGACGCCGAAAGAATTCGAGCGAATTTGTGCTCTCACGTCAGACTCAGTCGCACAGGATTTACACAAAGAGGAAAGAATTGAACGAATTGAATGAGGCGTTGTTTTTAAATTAATTCGAATGAATTCATTTTTTTTGTTTTGCGTAAGAACAAATGGTTGTTATTGTTGTGCTGTGCGTAAAGAAAAGAAGAAAGAAAACAACTACGCATATACATACACACAACCACAAACATAATAAAAACTCAATAATTTGCGAAATTATTTACAATATAAAAAAAATTGTATTATTCATAATTTTTCAAAACTGATACAAAGTCAAAGTGATATTGTAAAGAAAAAGCAAAAAAATAAACCGTTGGGTTAATTGATATCATTCTAAGTGCAGCTAATACAAAAGCAAGGTGCTTGTTTCCAATTAGCTGACAATGGCTGTATAAGGTGGTTTTCAAAATTACAATACACTTTATTTTTTAGGGTTCCGGTCTTAAAGGCTACCAAATGGAACTCTATTGCAGAGACTTCGTTGTCCGTTCGTCCTCGGGTCATATCTTATGAACGGTAATAGCTAGAGATTTGGAATTTTCACAGAATGTGAAGTTCTATCCGAGCATCAGCAACAAATACTAAAACTAAAATATTTTCATAAACTTAAAGCGGTCCGTATACAGGAAACATTTTGCTTTGCATGGCACCTAAAATTTTGGTTTGGGATCTTTACGATCCAGTAATTCTAGGATCTTGAATACCGTTGTTGAACATTTCCAAATTTCAGTTCAATAGTGCTGAAAGCAAACAAGTTTTTACAATAAAAACCTGATTTTTATTGGGGGGTTGTATGGGAGCCCCGCTAGTAGTCCGATTCGGCTGGTTCCGACAAATGTTTAGCGCCTGTTTTAGAAACAGTGGCCAAATTTTAATTCGATAGTACAAGAAACAAAAAAGGTTTTTATAATAAGAACATAAATTTGAGTTTGTAGGGGAGGTACCCCCTGACTGGCTTAAGCTTGCTCCATTCATGTAAAATCGACTTTTTTAGATCGGAAACATTTTCAAACTTTTATTCCAAATAAAACTGACATTTCTTTTCCTATGCTGTTCTAAAAATAGTAATCGTACGGTTTTTTGCGGGATGGAAATTATCCTATTTTAATTTATTTATTAATTAACACAATAAAAATAAAGAAATTCTAATATAAATAATAAAAAAATACCACAAGTTCAGTGTAAATATTTTTATTTGTTTTCTATTTTTTCAATTATAATTATTTGTATGTAGTGTATAATAAGCATAGTAAAAACTAAAACTAACATTTACGTTTTTCGATTTTTTTGTTATTTTCTGTTTTAGTTTTATCAATTATTACTTACCAAAATTTGTTTTGCATTCTTTTCTAACCTAAAATACTTGCTCGTTTTATTCCAAATTCGGGTTTTCGTTTCTATGTTTCTGTTTTTGTTTTTATGAGAATTTTTTACATTTTGCTTCTTATGAGATGAGATGAGATGCTGAAATGCCATTGTAATGAAAATAATTTGATTTTGATTTGATTTCTATGTTGATCTGTTGCTTCGTTGATTCATATAACATATGAAATACAGTCGGCAAGTGAGGAAAGCTCATCGGACCCACAATTGGAACGCCAAGTGGAAACAATACGCAATCTGGTTGATTCTTATATGAAAATTGTCACAAAGACAACACGCGATATGGTGCCCAAGGCCATTATGATGCTGATAATCAATAATGCTAAGGATTTCATAAATGGCGAACTTTTGGCACATTTATATGCTACCGGAGATCAGGTTAGTAAATTATGATCATCCATCCATCAATGATTGATTGTATTATACAACTGGACCATGTTTAATCACAGGCACAAATGATGGAGGAATCAGCCGAGTCAGCTACACGACGTGAAGAAATGTTGCGAATGTATCGTGCTTGCAAGGATGCTCTACAAATTATTGGTAAGTGTACTCCTAAAGTGAGACTTTTCGTTTTGTTTTGTTTCGGAAAAATAAAAATATTTGATATGTTTTGTTGTGTTGTGCGTTTAGGTGATGTATCAATAGCCACTGTATCTTCACCGCTTCCACCGCCAGTTAAAAATGATTGGTTACCAAGCGGTTTGGATAATCCACGTTTGTCACCACCAAGTCCTGGCGGACCACGTAAACCAGCACCCACATCTCAGGTACGTTGAGTGACATGAATAAATTAATTTTAAATTGCCAAATCAAATCATTCATTGCGGGGATTACTTTAGGGTTCACTTGGTGGTCGCGGTCCACCACCACCCCCAGCTAGCGGTCGTCCTGCACCAGCGATTCCAAATCGTCCAGGCGGCGGTGCACCACCATTACCTGGCGGCCGACCTGGCGGTGGACTTCCTGCGCCATTATTGCCATCGTAAGTAAACTTGAGTTCTTTTTTTTTTATCATACCTTATTTTTTTAAAAATTTTCTTAAAATTTGTAGTTCTTAATTTTATAACATACTCATAATTGCGATTTAATTGTTTGATGCCTTACATTTTTTTTTTGGGATTAATTTAGTTGACACAAAGTGATTTTCTTCCAAATAAAAAAGGGACTTAATAAACGAACCATCTTCCAATTGAAACTACACTCGTATAACCACTATTCAGGTCAAAATGTTCATCAGAATATTAGCAAAACACGAGTGGTTTTGATCCTTCGATATATTTTCTCGTATTCAAATTGATTCAAATGTTTCAATATTTGGTTAGCTAAAAAATATAAACTTCCTTCCTTTTCACTTTAGATGGATTTAAGTAATCGCAGTTATGTCGATATGGCATTTCGAAATGATTTTCAAATTAACAGTTCGTCAGTAAAATTTCGACTTGTTTATGTTTATTTAACACGTTCGCTACCACGCGTCACATACATATGTATAGTATGTGACACAGCAATTTGTCTGTCAGATCTCCGTCACAAGTGTGTGACTCAGACAGCAAATAATATAACTGCCTTGCAGTTTGATTGGTCTGCATGCAAGGCTTTTTCTTTTCATCATGGTCTATCTATATATCTGTCATATCTACATAAGTATGTGTCGCTTGGTCTTGTGATATATATTCCAGTTAAAACAATAAGAATAGAATGATTTATATCACAATGTATTTATCAAAATATATTAAGTTACCTCCCGCTAGCGAACGTGTTAATTACTCCGATTTAAGAAATATTGTATTCGCCATATTCGAATATTTAATATATAATTGTTCAAATAGGAAACAGTTGAATTTAGCAAGCATCTGTATATTGTATTGATTTGTTCGATCTAATTTTTAGACCAAATATTTAAAATGAGCTTGAATTTTTTTTTGAACAGTTTTGTATATATGTCTTTCCGTTACGCAAATGCATTTTCCAACCCATAAGTCGATGGTTCGGTTTGTAAAAATTTGTAGTGTATCTTTATGATATATTGTGAAGCGTTTGGTTTGATATGACACAGTGATTGAAACATATCCAAATATCATTTGGTGCCGAGATGACTTAATCAACATTTCAACCATTCAACTGTATTTTTATGAATATAAAAATAAATTATTCCCAAATTTACTTCCATAAAGGCAAAGGTTTTTTGTTTTATTGCTATCTACTGGAACTTTTTATTTATTTTATATATTTTAGAAGATCATAAAAGACAAAAATAAACAAAAATCATTTATATGTGTTTTCTTTCTTTCTTCCTTTCGCCCGCTCTCGTTTTATGCTTTCGAATGGCTTCATTGTGGCTAACAAAAATGATTTATATGTATCTAATTATATAAACTTAATTCCTCTTATATATTTTCTATTTACAACAACAACAACAACAACAGGCGTCGTTAAATCCTGTCCGTTTTGATGTGATTATTACTCTGTTTTACTGATATTCAAACAAACTTATGTACCACTACTTCTAAAACACACCGAACTAAGAACTACTATCCCAAACTACCGCTAAGAAAAATAACAGTCATATAAATAATCCTACACACACACACACACACACACACACACACACATACACACACACACACCGTCGTCATAGTTGTCGTCAGTCACATCCATCCATATGCGTGTTTTCCTAGAGGCAACTAAATCTTAAACAAATAATCATAAAATGTATAAGCACATCGATCGTGGACTTCATAAGTTTTGCAGATGTTTTTGTAATTCGGCCCCAGTGCTCCCACAATTTGAAACACGTTTCTGCTCACGCACCTCCATTCTGTTGTGCTTCAGAGTTCATTATTCTTTCTCTAACTGTGTATATGAATCAAGAAAATCGAGAAAAATAAATCAAGAAATAAGTTTTCTTTGTTCAAAATCTATGAAATTTTTTTTCCTCCTCCTACGCCAAATAAATAAAATCCACCATTTACTGAATGGAGAAATCTTAAATAAAATATAGTGGCTGACAGGCTACTCGTCTTCCTGTGACATAGAATACAAATTAAATGAAAGAAGACTATATAAAATAAGTAGATAAAATTTCTCAATAACTTAAAAAAAAGTAGATGTAGTTTTCACAAAGACTCAGAAGATACTCAGATACTACAGTATTTTCTTATCATTGATGGCCATGATTGCAACGCTCCAATTGTTGGCAAGACCATTATCGCAGCATTAAATATTTTTGAGTACTTTAATGAATTTAGGTAAGTATCTTATTAGATTTACTATATCACTGACTCCTCGCACGCAAGAAGTAGACATCATGGGGGGAGGCTCGGAAGCAGAAAACATGTTCCATATAATTTTCTTATTATAGTCACAGCAAACTATCTGTACGGTCACGAACTTTTTCGTGACTATCTCAACCATAAAATTGTCAAATGGAAACACTATTAAGGATTCAAAATGCTTATTTTTTTATTTGATTTTTTCCTTTCAATACATGTATGTACAACCAATTCACCGATAACAATGAAAAGGATGAAAGCAAAACAAAACGAAATCATCTTGTTGCTTTTTTCACCAGACCTCGTTCCGTTCCACTTCATTTCAATTAACCATATTAACTGATCTCTATGTACGATGTATAACCAAACACTATCCGACCAATAAACCAATTGACTGACCCATATTTATATTAAAATCCAGCTGAATATCAATAACAGCATGGTGGCAAAGTGTGTCAGGGCATAGTATTCTTCTGCTTTGCATGTTGATGTATGTGGATGGGTGGTGGATGTTGTATTTATGTAGCAGTGTTTGGATAAGTTAGTTTTCTTTTCTGGGGTTATATTTTTTTTCCTGCGTCTTCTTTGACGACACATAAACAAAGAAAAACATTCACATATAAAAAAAAAACAATTTTCATCTTTAAATTCATAATTGCAATAAATGCTTGCATATAATAATAATGGTTAAAATATATAGAAAAATATTATTGTTTAATGAAACCAATTCTAAAACAAACATACACATAAAT
This sequence comes from Amiota minor, assembly GCA_037043295.1. Classification (NCBI taxonomy): domain Eukaryota; kingdom Metazoa; phylum Arthropoda; class Insecta; order Diptera; family Drosophilidae; genus Amiota; species Amiota minor. Next base: position 35,405 of record JBAMAW010001579.1, on the reverse strand, counting down.
ACATACAGATATAACAATTATAAACTAAATATTTACGAAACAGCAGTTATATTTGAGATTAGTTAACTAAAGTACCTTTTTTTGTGTTGTTGTTGTCGTTGTTTAAAATATTAAATAAAAAAAAAAAAAAAAAAAAAATACTATATAAGGAAATTCTTAATTAAATAAAGAAAAAACCATTGCTTCGGTTCACCGAAACTTTCATACCTTTCATCCTTCACATTTTAAAAAATGTGTCCTGCTTATGTGAGTTCACATATCAACTATCATAACTGCGAATAATTCACTCATTGTTTGGGAACTATTATATATGTACATGCCAATTGCATATAAGAGAAACAATAGCTCAAACACAGAGAGCATGCATGCATCTATGCATATACCATATATAGGTACAGTGCAATTCTCCTAACAGCAATAAAAGATTTTTTTATTTTTCAAAATGCAGCTAAGCAAAACATGCTGACAATTAAAAATTAAGTAAATCTGTTAAATTTGCTTTATACACGTAAACGAAATATGTAGTAAGCGCGATGCAGCTAAGTGGATTCGACTATACGACTCGTATATAGAAATTAATAGATAATAAAGTTCTTATACTCTTCACGGGAATGAATAGTATTATAAGTTTGTCATGAAGTTTGTAACATGCAGAAAGAGACAGATCAGCTCGATTAGACAAATGGATTAAGTCATATCCGTCTGTCCGTCTGTATGCCTACAATGATTTGATTGCGTAACTTTTGCTGATATCAACACTGCATTCTTCCTCGTGTTAACTTATACATACACACAGCGTCAAAAGAAAGTGAACACATTAGTGTTTTGAATTAAAAGTTTTATAATTATGTATTAATGAATACAAAATAAAAAGTTAGTATGCAGAATTCAAGGCTTACATTTTAGGAGTCAATTTCAATTTAAAGTGTAATCAAAATCAATACACAACCAAAAATAATTCACATTAATTAAAAAAAGTCCAAATTTTACGCGTATATATATATTTAATATAAACGGACAGACGAACGAAGATGGCTGACTACTCTATGGGGATTCTCCGACGCATGCATCACTTTCGTGTTCCCACTTGTAGGGTGAAAGGTATACAAAAAGAAAAAAATAAAATAATGTAAAACAATTTAGTAAATGTTAAAAAATGTTATGTTATAATAATAAATAATGGAAAATAATGTTCAATGAATAAATAATTAAATAAATATATGAATGAATAAAAGTCGCTTTAGTAGTATTGAAATCAGCAAAACAACAAACAAATCTGTGGCAACAAGTTAGAGTAGCTTTTGTCGAAAATTGAGTGTGAAGATTTTATACTCTTCACGGGAATGAATAGTATTATAAGTTTGTCATGAAGTTTGTAACAGGCAGAAGGAGACATCAGAAACCACATAAAGTATATCTATTCTTGATCAGCTCGATTAGACAAATTGATTAAGCCATGTCCGTATGTCTGTCTGTCCGACTGAATGTATGCAAACTAGTCCCTAAGTTTTTAAGCTAGAGAGCACGAACTTTTCTTTTTACCATACGCAGTAAATTTGTCGGAACCAGCCCAATGGGACCCCTAGGGAGGTACCTCCCATACAAACCACCCATTTAAATTCATGTTCTTATTGAAAGAACTTTTTTGTTTTTGTCCTATCGAACTGAAGCTTGGACACTATCAGATTCCAATACAGGCGCAGGACATTTGTCGGACCCATCCGAATCGGACCACTAAGGAGGGTACCTCCCATCTAAATCCCGTGAAGAGTATTTGATCGGCATAGTCGAAGATAACCTTCTTTCTAGTTTTTATTCACCGCTTTCAAACACTACTAACGAATTTTCGAAAAATACGTTGTATCATTTTATAACTAAAATTATAACAGTAATTATTTGTTTACTTCATTATTGAACAGAGGAGGTGAGCAATGATTATAACCGTACTGCGTACTACTATATGAACTCTTAATATGTACTACATATTTAATATACCATCGTTCATCGTTCATCGTACATAGTAAAATTCGTACGCGAGAAGAAATGTACATCTTTTTTATGTACTAACTGCAAATGCTTAATAGTAGTAATCTTACTTTTTCGAAACGATTAGGTGAGTATTGCGTATGGAATTTTAAGGTATATACATTTTTGCTTATGGTACATAAATAAAATGTGCATACCTACTGCGTATTATAGTTACTTTGTTTGGTAGGATTTAGTTCTATGCACGTATACGCGTTGACAAAGAGAGAGAGAGAGAATGTTCTCGATCGTGGTTGTTTTGTTTGTTACGTCCGCTCACTTATCGCCGCTCGTACTACGTATACTTGTATACGTGCATAGAGCAAAATAAGTGATTAGAATACGCATACCTATTGCACATTTTATTTATGTACCATAAGCAAAAATGTATGTACCTTAAAATTCAATACGCATTACGCACCTTATCGTTTCCAAAGAGTACATAAAAAAGTGAATATTATTACTATCTATAATGCAGACGCGAAATACGAGTAATACTTTTAATCATTTTAAATAAGTGAGTAAATAAAGTACGCATATCAAACTACATACTTAAAATGTACATTTTTTGTAATCATTTCACACCTCTAGTTGTCCATCACAAATAAAACATAAAATCCGAAGGACTTTTTAGAGTTCAAAAATGATTATAACACACAGATAGCCGTGTCTACGATACATTAAAAATTGTTTTTTTTTTTTTTTTTTTTTGAATTTTTATATTAGCAACCTTTTCGGGTGTGTCAAATTCCTCCAAAATTTTTTGTGAATTTTTATATTAGCAACCTTTTCGGGTGTGTCAAATTCCTCCAAAATAGTAAAGCAACATGTATGCATATTTTTAAAAGTATCAGTCTGAAGTTTTTGTAACACTGATCGTTAAAAATCAATGAAATCAATTATAATCACACAATAATCAATTGATTTTACATGCTTCCCTTCTTTAAATTCCGGAACTGATTGGATTGGTTTGGTTTGGGTGACAATGTTCAGAATACAATATATCGACCATGGCGCTGCGACTTTAACTAACATCTAACCTTATTTTGTTTTTTTGTTTAGCATAGTTTATTGATAATTATCAATCATCATTTAATTAAGTTTTATCGTTTTTTGCATACATATTTTGTTGCATTGAATATTTTTTAATAATATTTTTATATTTATGTTATATATACCTTTATAGTATATATTCTTTGCTAAATTTGATTAGGATTTAATTTTTATTTTATTATTTTTACTTTATAAGACACCCGATGCGTTGCAGTTTAATTCATTTTCTCCTTCTCCTCATCCTCCATATTTATTCATCCCTGCCACTCACTTCAAATTTGAGCCATAGAAAGGAAAGAAAATGAAAGGAAGAAAGAAAAGTAATAAAATTTCCATAGCTTTTAGCACAATAATTTTCATTTAATAATTTTATATTATTTATTCGATTTTTTATAAATGTAATTAAAATATAAAATATTTTTTATTTGTGTGGGTAAAAATCATGAGGGAAATTTAACCCGAACCTGACAGAAAATTTTATTGAATTTAAATTTACCTAAAGGGAAAACTTAAGAAATAATAAGAATTTTTGTATGTCATATTATTCTTGCGATTGTTATTGATCCGATTCGATCCGCAGAAGAGTCACGGGCACCGTCGGCAGCGCCATAACACAGCAGACCGGCGCCAATCGTTACGTACCGGAAAGCATGCGAGGCCAGGTGAATCAGGCCGTTGGACAGGCGGCCATTAATGAGCTCTCAAACGTCTTTGCGACCAGATTCAAGTAAAACAAGATATCAAGAACTATTGAATTGAATGCAAACTAATACTGAACTAAAACTAAAAAAATGCAAAAACACAAATTGCAAAAAAAAATTTATTTTGATTGAGAATTTTTTAAAAGAATGAAAGTAGAAAGCACGACACACTTCAAATACATACATATATAACTAACTTGGCTTTTTCAGTTTCGATTTCTGGCTCAGTCCATTTAATCTTAACACACTTTGGCTTGGCCATTATCGATGAAATCGCCTCGCCACCACAGCAATGCTTTATTTATCATTATATTTTTTTTTATTCGTATTATTTTGAATCGATTAATTAATTATTTTGTATATATTTCATTAAAAAGAAAACACCGAAAAGAAATAAAATTATTTATTAGTTTTTTTTTTTTAGAATGCTCAACTCTTAACGAAAGATTGCGGTCTGTAACACACGTATAAATTCATTGATTATTAAAATAAAATGCCCATTTATTTTGGCTTAACCCTATATATGTACATACTGATATAGAATGGGTGGCATTTGCTACCAAAAAAAAAGACAAAAAAAAAATCATAATAATTTCAACTTTGATGCAGTAAATATAAAAGATATTGAGCCGATGTATTGTTATTATATTCTTCATATAGTAAATAGTATTATTAGTTTGTTCTGAAGTTTGTAACGGACAGAAGGATACATCGGAGACCCCATAATGTACATACATTATTGATCAGCTCGACGAGACGAGTAAACAAACTAGTTCCTCAGTTTTGAGCTGGAGAGACGTTGCGCGATCTTTTCTTTTTTATCAGATGCTGTACATTTGTCAGAATCAGCCGAATCGGAATACAAATAGGTTTTTTTTTGTTTTTTTTTTTTGTATAGTATTTATTGAATCTCCTATATATATGAATAGAACTAACAATAAGGATTCAACTATTAAAACCTAATACACGTTTATCCTTCCTACAATGAAGAGGAAGGAGTTCACTCAAAAAAAGGGCAGCACGATCGTTACGGATCAGTCGAGATGAGTTCCTTGTATGGACAAGGACTCTGGCTAGAGGATTAACATTTTGAACTAGTTTGTCTATGTAAAAGGCTTTACGCTTGGAACATTCTTATTTTACTGGTGGTACTTCCAGGTCTTAATTAATGTCTTCATTACTGACATACCATTGAGCTCCCGTGATTGTTCTAAGTATCTTGGATTGTGCTCTTTGTATAACTTCAATGTTCCTCGTACTCTCGGTACCCCACAATTCAGAACCATAAGTCCAAATTGGTTTAATAACAGAGTTATACAGCATCACCTTGTACTCAAGTCTCAGTCCAGATTTAGAATTGATTAGCCAGTGAAGACTTTGAGCCCTTAGTTTCATATATATCGTTTTAGCTTTATATGCTTCCGCCAGGTGAGCCGTCTGTCCAGGTGAGCGCCAAGATAAGTTAACACTTGAGTTTGAGGAATTGTAACACCATTTAACGTTACTGGAGAACAAGTCCGTCGGTTCAATGTTAAAGTAATGTGCTTACATTTCCCCTCATTGACTTTAATTCTCCAGTTGGATACCCACTCCTGAAGGCTTTTAAGATGAGCATCCAAGCCCGCAGAAGCTTTAACTGGGCAACGGGAGCGACTGATTACGGCAGTGTCATCAGCAAATGTCGAAGTAACAATTTGACTACTTGTTGGAATGTCGGCAGTGAATAACATGTATAGAGTTGGTCCCAAGGCACTACCTTGGGGAACGCCTGCATTTATCATAAATTCATTTGTAAGGAATTTTTCTGTCTTACCACAAACACTCGACTTGATATGTAGGATTGTAGGACTCTATGCATATTTTGGGGTAGCAAACATTTAATTTTGTAAATCAAACCCTCATGCCATACTTGATCAAACGCTTGTGCTACATCAAGGAATACTGCTGTGCAATATTCTCGCAGTTCAAAAGCAGTTCTTATTTCCGAAGTAACTCTGTTGACTTGCTCAATCGTTCCATGTTTTGCTCGAAAACTAAATTGATGATCTGGGATTGAACTATTTGCTTGTAACTGGTGATTGAGTTTAGAAAGACATGGAGGCAGACTTATAGGTCTATATGAAGAAGGACATGTCCTATCCTTCCCGAGCTTTGGAACCATTATAATAACCGATTTCTTCCATTGCTTTGGGAAGTACCCAATTCGAAGAATAGCATTGAAAAGACACGAGAGAAAAACTATTGCTGCATTGGAAGATAGTTATCATTTTTGGCACAATTCTATCATAACCAGCAGATTTTTTGGGTTTCAGTTGAGTCCTTATAATAGATACAATCTAACTAGAGCTTGTTTTGAATGGAGACATAGTTACTGAATTTATGATTATCTGGTGAGGAAGCACAAATTTGTAAGTAGGTCGATTGGGTTGAAACACGTGCTCCAGATTGATTGAAAGTTTAATTAAAATTAAATTAATGTTTTTGTGTTTTTTGTAGTATTGAAATTTGATACTATAAGTGGATGACCCATATTGATCAACATGCAAAATTGAAGACCTTAGCTTACTGGATCGTATAGCTCCCATACAAACATTTCAGGCCCAATGTTGAAATGCTGTATGTATGCTGACTCTACCCTAAACATAAGCCAAATCAATATTGAAATATTTCCGTATACTCAATTACAGGACCGTAGACAAAAATATTTTCTAGGGGTGCGTGAAGAATATAACAACTTTCTTCATTTTTCTTGTTTTTAAGCAATTTTCTTATTTTTAATCATTTTTAAGGGAATAAAAGTATTTTTAATTTATCTACTTATTAGAATACCCAAAAATGTACATCCGGAAAAGTCCACGTACAAATAATATAAATCATAAATATATGATAAAATCTTGAAACATATGTATGTTTTAATATTCCTTACCTTTAGACCTCAATTAGACGTTTTGGCATTGAATGAACCAATTTTTAATTGTGTATCGGTGGACTTTGAATCCATTCCTGTATATTATTTATCATTCGTCGTTCTAATTTATTAAATACTCTTTTTCCTGGAGCATTTTTGGCAATGTAAATTGCATATAAGTCAAAATGTTTACAATTTTGTACTGCTGAAACTATAAGAAGATCCTTTCCTTTGCCGTTGAGAAGCTTACTTGTGCTTAGTTGGAGTGGACTTAGCCTGGGCCGACGAATACCCTGTACTGAGTACCTCCGTTCTCTTATAACGTGGTCGACAAGTTATTTTCTTATCATTTTAATATTAATTCTTACTTTACTTACTTAACCTTTACTTACACTTGCGATGACAACGAGAATTGGTCGGTTAATTTAACTTATCTTTTAATGTACGCCTGTTTGGATTCCTATTAGGGCTCTAGATCACAAAGGTCACAAAGCATAAAAGTGGTGTTTGTAATATTTTTAAGTTTTTCGTTTACAGTTAAAGTTTTGCGTTTTAATACATTAGATTTTTACATGTGACGTTATGAAGCTTTTGTCGCCTCCCTTCTCTTGTTACGCAATGTCATACTTCGTTGGGGAAGAGAGAAGAATCAATATGATACAATATGAAATAAAATGTGATTGAAACTCTTTGACTTGCGAGCGAGATGAAATGAGCGCACGTGTAATGTCCTAATGACATTCGTTTGTTTTTTGGAAACTTTAACGTGGAGCAGTATAACAAACGGATCCTAAACGCTAGCTTATACAAAGTCTTATCTGTTGCTAAAGATATTTGCATAAAGAAGTGACCGACGGCTTAGCAAATGGAACTATAGGGTTCTTGGAATTAATTGAATATCAGCATGACATAGCAACTGAAGTTGTTAATGACGAAAACATGCTTGATCAAATAAGCAATGGTTCCGTAAAACGCTTCTGGTTACGATTTTCTCTTAGTTGTAGATTTGGACTTAAATTAACGAACCTTAGTGCGGGATATGTTCAGAGACATGACATTGTAAAGGATATGGTTCCGAACATTTCTTATTTCTTATCGCCCGAAGAAATGCTACAACCTATTTGAATATCAATCGTACTATTAGCACTAAGCGAAATCACTTCCCTTTAATTCCAGCCTGTGGGATGACAATTCACAAATCGCAAGAAGGTACCTTCCACCAGGTTGTTTATGAGTATGAAAAATCTCATGACCAACAACTCATTCGCACTTTCACGAGTCACAAGTCTTGAAGGACTATTTATTGTTATGAAAAACAATGATAAAAGATTTCATCATGGACTAAGAGTTGCACGCAGTTTGCTTCCCTTCAAACTGAATTTGCAAGATTGCAAATAAGTCTCTTAAAAACTCGCCAAGATACGTCATTCTTTGTATTTAACTGCCAAAGTTTAACGGCTCACAAAAATGATTTAACAGATGCGGTGTCATAACAATATACCTTTCTTGTGTTATGTGAGACTTGGCTGTGTACCGACGAACACGTCTGCATTCCAAATTCCGACTGTTGCGATTGTAAATGACCACAAGTCGACTCATTCCAACAACCACAAGTCGACTCAATCCAACAACCAGCTCCAACTCTCGAAGTTTCTGGATTTAGAATCAATAATGTATATATCATATTTTAGCTATCATCGATCAATAAAAAATAAATACTGAAATTTTGCATCAAACTTTCATTAATTCACTTAGTAACATATTCAACGTATTTCACATCAAAGGCTCGTGAGTGTTCAGCACACTCACATTTTTTTTTAATAGCAACACTTATGAAGATCTTCTCACGGGCTACTCGGTTATGAAATCCATCTGAAAAACACGTCATACAGGTTTGTCGCAATTTTTTTAAGAAAACTTCTCAACATAAAAAATATTCTTCAATATTCAGAAAAAGTTTTGAAATCGTTTTAAAAAACTAATAGATGACATCGATACAAGATTTGGTGGCATTCCAAGCAATACGTTGTATTCGTACAAGGTACAGATTGAAATTTTTCGATAAAATTGTGAAAGACAAAGTTCAATCTGAACTATTGCATTTGTTAACACTGCATGACTTGGGTGTTGCGACTTTCAAGTGAAGCTGATGGGGACGGAGCTTCTGTCGCCTGGAGACCTAGGAATCGAGTTGACAATAAACCGTGTACGAGCGCCCAGATTTCACCGCCAACGAAAAGTGGCTACTCAAATCTTGCAGACATCCTGGACGTAGAGGAAGATATAAATGACAACCCTACTAACCAAACCATATGGAAGTCATTAATAAATGGTTATAATACACAAAACCGGCTTCCACCAAACGAAGATCCTTTACTATGGTGGAAATATTACAAAAAATTTCAATATTTTCTTTTTCCCATCGTACGTGATTACTTATCGTCACCGCCATGGTCAGTTCCAAGTGAGCAACTTTTTAGCGGAGCCGGTTTAATTTATGATCGATTAAGAAATTATTGTTTATTAAAAATAATTTGCCTCTAATCAATTTTGATTACCAGTAGGGACTTATATACTAAATATAAGTATATTGTGGTACAAACTTTATAGTATGTGTACTAGCGTTACCCGTCGTGCGTTGCTACACCCCTTATTGGGTGTTTCTTCTAAAAAGCTGTGTTGTTCTTTAAAAAAAAAAGTATTAAAAACGGTTCAGTATACTTTGCGCGAAATGAAAAAATTAAAAAAAAAAACTGACATTAAACTATCTATATCAGGACAACAGCGACACCTACCGGATTCAAATGTAGCAAAGAACCTGACTGGTAACTCCATGAGTACAAAAAAAAAATGTCATCTAAATTGGTCCAGCCGTTGTCGAGTTTTGCGGGTACTTTTTGGGTTCATTTTTATATAGGTATATAGATAAGTGTAGTACTAACAGGTACATTTTTTCTTTAATTTAATCTTAAATTTTTGTAAACCCACCCCCGCATCCGCCTCCGCTATTATGACCTCCATTACAACCCTAATTCAAATGACTGACATCTGTGAATTGCAAAATGATTGTGATTGTGGTTTGAATTCCAATAATAGCGAATGATAGCATAAATGACAGTGAATAGATATTTTTTTTTAATTGACAGCAGGCGAATAATACGTGGCGTAGTGTTTTCGTTCCGTTCTACGTTGCTGCCTTTGTTATACATTTTGTCACCAAATATCTTAATGTCACGACCAGTCTTTCACTGGTTACTGACGTTACTTATAATTTGATTAAACTCATACATTCCTCATTGTTGTCAATTGTACGTAAAAGAAATCTTGGAAAATAATGATAAAAAACTTGGATGGGCATAAGAAGTTTTTAAACTTTGATTTAGTGGTTTTATTATACTTTTATTGTACATTTTAATTGGACATAGTTAATCAAAGAATCAAATTAATCTCAATCATTTTAAATTTGATTATGATGAATTAATTTTAATCTAATTTTTTGATTATGATTTTTAATTAATTTTGTGCTAACACTGCAAACAACAGCAACAAAAACCCAAACGTCATGTGCCTTTTGGTGACAATCGAAACCATAAAAGAAAATATGACGATTCTGCGACTCTAATTGACACCATTAAAAAGTATGGTCATCAATTTTGTTTGAAATTATTGGAAAATATTTTATGTCTCTGCCAAATCGTTTGTATGAAGTTATATTCATCAAAGGCGGGAGTATGTACTAACTATTAAATTTTACTTTAATAATATGTATTTATGTTAAATGCAATTAAAGCTGTGAACTATTACTTTATATAATTTTTTTTTGTTTTTGTAATTGTAAGTTTTGAACCTAAATCGGCATTTTTTGTTCTGTTTTTGGAAAAATAATAACCAATAGTTATAAGTGTGTTTATCTGTGTTAGAGACGGCAAACTGATTCATTAACAATAGATTATTCAATTCAAATTGTTTTATTAAGATAAGCAAGTTCGTTAAGGAGATATTTGCTTTTTCAATACTTTTTAGAAGTGTTGAACATATTCAGTTAAATGGTTGCGTATTATGGCAATGAATTGGCACTATCCGATTTATCTTGGCTTTTTGATTTGATTCTATGGGTTGGTTGCAACGGCGTAAAGCAACCATTACTTTCTGTCGTCACAGCGGGCCGTAAGGCTTCTGGGTGAACTCGCCTTTGTAACGTGTATTTTCCTATCTTCCCAATGTAGACCAATGCAACATTTAGGGTATAAAAAAATAAAAACAATTCAAGAAAACACATTCCGCTGCAGCATACATAATCATGGGACATGATCAAATTATTTATTATTAATGTATATGTATATAGAAAAATTTAATAACTAACTTATTTAGGTTATAGGTAATATGTATACATACATATTTCATTAAATAACAAATTGTTAAAAAAAAAATGTTAACGGCATTAAAAATTACATTAAAACATAATTGACTTAATAAAACAAAACACAAGTTTTTTAGGGTATTTATGCAAAAAGTTAATTTAAAAAAAAATACAAACAAAAAGCAAAACGAATGGCCGGGTTGGTTTTAACAATGATTTTGATTATGGGTGGTGAGATGAATTCAAGCAAAATAAGAAAACAAAAATTTTAATTAAATAAATAAATCATAATAGTATATGTATACATATGCATATAAAAAAAATATATAAAAAAAATTGCTTGCCATGTGTTTATGTGTAGTGTTCGAAAAAAAAATTAAATAAATCTATTTATTTAAAAATTAAAGAAAAATAAAAATTTTTACGTTGTTCGTTGATTGCTTATTTTAATATAAATATATAAACCATATTAATAATATTAACTAGATACAGTTAAACTTTGCAAAAAAAATAATAATATAAATTGTATGCTTTTGATGTGTAAAAACAAATTATTATATATACATATAAATATGAGAACAATATAATTATTATCGTCATTATGAATAAATTACAATAACAATAATATTAAAATCGAACGTACTTATTATTATAAAGATATACAAAACTTCTTACTATGCTCAATTCTTACAAAGGCTTCATCCGATACGGTACAATATATACATACATACATACATATGAATTAACTCCTAAATGGAAAAGTACTAAAGTTTACAGGTCCTTTCTGGCAAATAATCTTGATATTTAAAAAAAAAAACCTTAATTTTTTGCAATATGGGGAAGGCTACACCTTAATTCATGAAATGGAAAAACATTGGCTCAAAATAATGAGTACATACAATATACAATAATTCAATAACACTAGCTTACATGGTTTACTTTCGCCAAAATGTGTAGATTCAAGTGCGCTATGTATGTATGTATAGGAAAAATACATAGAGATTTCTCTCACTTCTAATTCAAAAAATATTTATTAAATAGTGAAAAAAAAAAGACATAAAATACAAATATAAAAAGAAAAAAATAGAAATGATCTATTTTACACTACTTTATACTATAGTATTATAAGTTTGTCATGAAGTTTGTAACACGCAGAAGGAGACAAAAGAAAAAAAAACACATTAGACGAATTAATTAAGCCATGTCCGTTTTTTTTTTTTCCTATGAACTGAAACTCAGTTTCCAATACAGGCACAGGACATTTGTCGGAACCAGCCGAATCGGACCACTAAGGAGGGTACCTCACATACAAATCCCGTGAAGAGTATTTAATCTTCGGCATAGTTCAATCTAGTTTTAATATTTATTTATTTATCATAATTAAATCTAATATATAAGACTAAACTTAATACTAATTTTAACGAGTGACTAGCTGCTGGGGCCTACGACTCGAATATTATTGTATACAGGGTTAGATTATTTACATTTGTAGTTACCAGTTTCATTTTCTTTTGATCCGTTTCTCTTAAAATAAACTAAAAACCTTCGTGTCTATCTTCAAAAATTTTAAGGTCTTGGTGAATATGTTTGCCCTGCTCGTTGTTCACTGCGCCCAAGTTTTCAGGAAAAATGTCCAAGTGAAAATTGAGAAAATTTATCTTGAGAGACATGTTCACACCCATTGCATGATAGCTTTTTAATAAATCAGCAATATTTTCTTTGTAATTTTCTTCTTTATGGTTTCCTAAGAATCCATTTTCAAAGAATCCTAAGCATTTTTTTTTCCTTAGTAGATACAAGTTTTTCAAAGTCCCTTATCTTGCAATAGAATACCTAGCTGTGGACCGACAAAAATTCCCTCTTTTTATCCATTGCTTTGATGAAATTTTTTATCAGGTCAATTTAATGTGTAATGGTGGTAAAATTATATTTTTCGGATCCACTAAAGGCGGATATTTTACATTCATTTTTCCCGGAGTAAATTCATTTCGGCCAGGTCAATGTTTTTCGATGTAATGATGTTCTTAAGCTCAACTATCCCATAGGTACAAAAAATAAAAATGTTTGGTATACCCGCCCTAAGCCCAGTAACATAGCAACTACTTTTGAATTGCCACATATTTTCCAGTTGTGCTGTTCGTATTGTATAATTTGCATTAAAACAGTCATTGTTCGATAGGTTTCTTTATTGTTTACGGCATGACCAATAGGGAAAGATGGTTTTATATTAACGTCATGAAGTAATACAGCTTTCAACTTGTATTTAGATGAATCGTTGAATAAACGCCATTCATTTGGATCATATTTTTTATTCATCACATTAAAAAGCCCGCGAATATCATGACGAAAATCATCCTTTTTAGTGAAATAACTGCTGAATGGAATATAAAATACAAGTTGACAATGCGGGTAGGTAAAAAAAGTTATTCTGATACTAAAAAAATGTGACATGATAGATTTTTTTCGAATACCGCCTTTTATAAGTAGGAGGTAGTATAATAGAGAAAAAAAAGTGTTTTACCGAAAGTATAAATCGAACCTTTTCAAAAGTATTGATTTTAAGAACTAAAAAAAAAAAAGATTTTCTTATTAAAAATAAATAAATAAATAAAAATAGATAAAATTTAAAGCAACCGTGAGTATCTGCGTTATATAGAAATGGACTTCATCCAGTTTCCACGTTATCCATGCATCCAGGAAAGGAAACGATAAGACGTCCACCGCCCCTTTTTTTAAGATGTTTTCTTTCTTCTTTGCCATTCTGGGATGCTGCATCGCCGCTTATCTTCTTTATAGACTTTTTACACAGAGCTGATGCAGCATTCACGTCAGATGTAGCATGGATGTTCATACAATTCAACAACAACAACAGGGAAAATGGTGAATGGTGTGAGGATGTGGCAGGCCTAGTTTCTCTTATAAATACCTGAATTTTAATTGTGGGTTCGTATGGGAGATAACGTCACTAGTGGTCCCATCGACACTATAAGTTTCTAATCCACTTCCACCAACCAAGCAAATTTCAAGATCGTGGGAGTACTGGATCGTATAGCTCCCATACAAACCAAATTAAAATTTTTGAAAATATTTTAGTTTGGTACCCTTTGGGCCCGGAACCCTAAAAAGGGAGTTGCAGAAACTATTGGCACACACTGAAAATTGTTCAAAATCATGTATTTTCCACTCAGTTTCAGTTTTATTTTCTAACAATTAGCCAAAACGTTCCATTTGTTTATAGATATAACCAAAATAAAAAAAAAAAAACAGCTATTCATGGTGCAGAAAGGCCTGTGTAAAAGACACTCTGCATTTGGTTTAAGGGTCCTGATGCATCACAGTGTAAATACATTTAAAAGAACATTTTAAGGACATACTTTAAATCTCTTAATTTTATTGGGGTCCTCACGAGATTGCATAAACAGCCGCAATTAAGGAAAATGGAAAATCGAATATACGTAGCTCGCATAAATTCAAAATTTGCGATACTTAATTAACAGACCTCGTATGTGTCATTATAACGATTGTTGACATAGAGGCTATCAACCCAATCTCGACACTATGCGAAAGTTGTTTGCTATCCGCAACTAGCCTAGACGGTATGTTGAGCGGAATACCCGCCATGTATGTATAACTTTTCGTGTCGCATAAATAACAATGGAGGTAACAATCATGGCTAGAAACTTTCGCTTGCTTGCTCATAGCCCGCCTATGTTTCCCATTAAGCGTGATTGGAGTCATTCACTTTAACCGCTTTGTCACTTGCAGTGGATAGGTGCTCCGTAAAGGACCACCGAGTGTCAGCACTCCCAGATGCTTGATGGATGGCTGTGAGGTTATGAGGCAATCACTTAAGCGAAACGTCAATGTTTCTCGTACTTTCCGAGTTCACCAGAGAACCGCTTCAATTTTCTTGACTGCCAATTCCAGATGTGCGTAACTAAGCGAACTTATGACAATGGCCGTAGCTTCGCTGCAAGAGCTTGTATGCACTCAGTCGATTCACCAACAACCACCAGAGGAATGTCGGAGGCTCATTCTGAGAATGCCGTCGTACCTTATATTCCGCAATTTGGGACCTAGGACAGAACCCTACACTGTTTCAAGCCGTCATCGGTTTTATACAGACAATAGTACCTTATCTGCAAAGTAATTTATTATTCGCACCAAGAACAATGGTGTATCAACCATGCTTTTATGATGTGTGGTCAACATATTGAAGACATTTTTTCGTCCAAAGTTACTACATTATTGATTGAATTGCATCAACCGTGGATTTTTTAAACGGGCCATTAGCGTTCGGTCTCCCTAGTGGTGTGTCCTGTAGGCTGCTGACTATGAGACTTTCTAGTATCTTTCCCTGTGAATCAAGCATACAGAACGCAGATGGGTGGTTTGTTTGCTTTTTATGTTCAACAACAAGGCTAGTATCTGTTATTTTCCAGATGATCGGGAAAATTCCTTCGGCAAGGCATGTGGAGTACATCTCTGAAAAGGTTGCACAGTCTGCTAGCACAGCATCCTTCTGTACGGTCATGGGGATACCTTCAGGCCTTGGCGCTTTGTTATCTCCCAACTGTATGTCATAGGTAGAGAAAAGTGCAGCAACAGCATTAGCCATCAGCGCTGCGTCTGTTGGCTGTGAAGGTTTCAGGAACTTTTATTTGGATCATTGCTACCTTACAGGCCTAGTTTGAAAGGTCAACAGCCGAGCTGTCTCGTAAGTCTTTGAAACAGGAGTCTTCGCTCCACCGTGTTGCCTTCTTCAGAAAGTGTCAAAGTATCTTAAATTTATCCTTATAATTGCTCCTAGTTGGAGTCTCTTCAGTCTTTAGTTATTGCTAATAACATCTGTCCCCTAACTAGCAGCTGCAACGCAGTCATAATTACGTTGGTTCGTGGACCTACGACTACACATTGTAGACCAAGCATTGATGATGAGAGCCTTCGTCTTAGATTTAATGCCCGTTTGTCATTTCTTTTTTCCCGGCATCATCATCGGATACAATCGATGTGCTACAGAACGTAAAGTAGATTCCCGTATTACCTCTTCTGTTTTTAATGGTGAAAGAATTAATAAGATTAAGTAGGACCATATTCAAAGATGCAAATGCATTCATGACAGCCCGTTTACGCCTAGTGGTGCTACCACAGCCCCATTCCACCGCCCATGCATTAAAGTCCCCAGTGGATGCCAAGTATCTTCGCAAAATTGAAGCCATTATACGAGCAGAGATTTCTCTGTTCAAGGACAGTTTTTTATTGGAGCCACTCAGCTATTTTGCGACTAGCATCCTGCTAGTAAATTAAGTCCTGCGTCGCACTGCACCGATTTAGATTTGGCTGTGCCCACTTAGTTTAGCTTTTAATTTCCGCATAAGATTTTGCACTTATGAGGTTTGTTCAAAAAGTGAGACTTTTTCTCGGCCCATATGTTATCGTCTTTCGATTTTATTTTTTTTTGCTATATATATATGTATATATACATATTTCCCCAACATATGTTGTCATTATAATCCATTTTGCATTGTTAGTTTTTTCTTATAGATTAAAAAGTGAGACGTAGTTGGCCCCTCTTCGATTTTTACCTATTCCAAAGAATCTGTATTAAATTTGTTTGTGAAATACAAAATTAGGAGCTCTAAAATACTTAAAATGTTGCCTGTTGTCCGAGTCTAATTTGAGCAAAAACAAAATTTATAAGTGGTACAAACTCCCTACCTGGACGACAACAACCGATGAAAACGTTGAAGCAGTGAAAAAAGTTGTTATGAAGAATCTTCGAATCACTATTAGAGAAGTTGCTAACGATGTCAGCATATCAGCTGTGTGATGCCCTGCAATTTTTCCAGATGTTTTGATCATGAATCTTGTGCTAGCGAAGTTTGTTTCGAAATTATTAAATTTTGAGCATTGCTCAGGAGCTGTTGATTGACGTTAACGACGATCCAAAAATGCCGAAAAGGGTCATAACTAATGACCGGAACATGGGTACATGGTTATGAAGCAAAAAAAAAAAAAAAAATTAATACAGGTTCTTTGACCATTTTATTTGGAATAGGCAAAAATCAACGAAGAACACGTGGAAGCAAAATAGATGTCAAAAATTAACTAACATTTAAAACGGCCGACCTTTTCAGCATAAGTGAGGGACATGAATACAAACATAATGCCACAAAAAAATGGAAAATCGAATGTACGTAGCCGGAGTAAATGAACAGTTTGAACAAAAGTGGTATAATTAGCAGAAGCATGTGCATTTTTATCAGCCGGAAAAAGAACAGGCTTTGAACAATCTTTGTATTAATAATATGTCCTTCTATTTAAAATCTACGACGTAATTGCGAGAGATCAACACTGTTTTTGCATCGTCTTGCAATGTGACTATAGTTTAAGTGCTTGAAAGACTTTGTGGAACTAATATGCTGTCTTTCCTCCATCGATTTCGCTTCAACAGTGAGTCTGCTTGATTGACAGACATGCTTATGGTTGCTGTCTTTGTACTATCCTTGGCAACCCTCAATGCATTACTGATAATGGTGCCAGCCGGAATTGCAGGGAATTGCTTGATAATGGCGGCTTTCATCTAAGCCACAGTATTCAATTGCTTCAAGGCTTCCTTTACCTCATCCTTTTAATACCTATATAGTAACCTGCTTGGAGATATTGTTAAGAATATCCTTCTTGAACTTTTGGAGCTCATAATATCTATGTATGTGTGTAAGTAAGCTTATTAGATTGTAGATGCAGATGTGTTGATGATCCTCCCGTTATGTATAAAGCCTATTCCAAACAACTTCAAACATGAATCGTGTCAGCCAGCAAGGATGATAATTTGGCAAACCATACGTACAATGTACAATGACAATGAAACGATATTATTATGCGCGTTGTGGCAGTAGTAAAATCAGAAAATCCTCATCGCTTTTTAACCGACTTCAAATGAAGGAGGAGGTTATCAATTCGTCTGTATTTTTTTCTTAATGTGTGTTACTTCGAAACTTTTACCTAGTGGAACCGAATTTGATGATTCTTTTTTTATTTGAAAGCTGGTGCTTGAACGTGTGGTCCCACATAAATTTGATCAACGACAAAAAATTATTCGTTTATTTCTTAAAAAATAACTTTTTCACTTCGATTTTCGTTTGTTTCGAACATCATATCAAATAGCAATGATGAATGTCTCTGATAACAACAAACACAAATGAACTGATCAAACATTCGAGTCGAATATTTCTGTGGATGAATGTTGGTTTTTTGTTTTTTTTTTCAACACAAACATACACACTATTTGAGTAGCATCCCCTCTCTTTTCATATGCAAGTTATGATATTACGCATTAAGAACGAGAGAGAGAGATGAGAGAATAAACACTTTGTTGTTGTTTTGCTTACTTATTATGCGCTCATCTCGACCACAAATCGCCCAGACAAATTTGTGTGCGAAAGCAACCAAGATTTTATTTATTGTACATACATATATAAATTAAAACACTTCGGTTTATGTTTTTTTTAACTTATTTTATTCCGTGACGGACTGTAGAGAGCCGTACGATATTTTTGAGTTCTTGTTTAAGACTAACTTATTCTAACTTACTATTCTTAACATAACACTTCTGGACAACAGCAGTCCCGCTGACGTTTGCTTCCAACGGTGCAACTGCCATTCTGCTGACGTTTGCTTCCCACGATTAATTTACATCGCTTTTACCCGTGTGAGGTGTCGGTTACATTTCAATAGCCAGACATATCGACAGCTAATTTTGTAGTTGCTGATCGCATTATGTTAACTCCTCCCTGCGATAAGTGAAGGTCGTCTTCGGAGTTTCTCAAGCCATCAATAACATCCTGAAAGCGATGATTCTGCTGCTTCCTTCTTTTACACTGTTATAGTTTTAGCATAATATAGCAGCAAATCATACCAGTGCAATGCTGAAGTACATGAGGTTCGTTGTTAATTTCATCCTCACTTCTTCGATGTATCTTAGATTGTCGATGTTAATACGGGGAAAGTATGGCATACTCAGTATCTCTTGATGTTCAGTTATGTTTGCTAATTTCAATGCCATGACACCTGGAAACTGCGTCTGTTTACATAGTTTGTGTTGTTTATCTGAATCGTCTCGTCAAAGGTGAGCAAGAAGGTACCAGTTATAGATCTTTCCGGGGTAGAGTTTTCTTTCACGGCAACCGTATCATCGTTGATGATGATGATGCCATCATCAATTATTAACAGGGGCTCCAGGCTACTTGGGCGTGTGCTGCAGTGCGCTATTCCCCCAGAGTAAAGTCGTTGGGCACTGGTAACAGCTGATGATTCCATGCTGAAGGTCGTTGAGACGGTAGCTCACTGCTCTTAACGGCAAGTACACGGTTCCCACATTCGGCCACGTTGTTTCCATTCGCAATATTTAGTATAGTTTTATTGTGTGAAACGGGAAAAATATAGATTTTCCTACAAAACTAACTTAGGCTTAGGATACTTAATTATAAAATATAAAAATTTTTGCAAAACTCGCACTTTAGCTATATTTACAATGTCTGTTATTATATTTGTGAATTGCTCATGAATTTATAATTTTAAATCAGTGTTACCTAGTAATGCCGTTGCCGTGATATCCTTCTTCCTCACTTAAGTTCTCTCGATGTCCTCTGAAAGCCAATCAACTTTTTGCAACACCATACACTATTGCTTTGCGAAGCATACAACCAGCAAGGTTGACAATATGCAGTATCAAGAATGTTGGAATAGCACAGCCAAAACCGATTGACTGGTCTATACTTAGAAATTGAAACATAATACGATGTTGAGAAGGCTGTAAAGGTCCCTTATCAAGAATAAGACGTTTTTCTTTATCACTCAATGTCTTATTCTTGAAGTTTCCCAAGTCAAAAGAAGTTTTATTTATTGTAGACGTCGATGGTTCTTTCCCTGTTTCGTACGTCATGCAGATGTCGTCATCGACAAGATCGGTGGCGTCATCGTTGCCGGCAGTATTTTTAACAGCAATTATTGTGGGATCTTCTTCAATAGGTTTCTCAACAGATACCACAATATTTGAGTCACTATCAACAGAAATGTTTTAGCCGGAATAACTTGTAGAAGGTTAAGTAAAAAAATTGTCTATTTTTGTCAATTTCTGTTCACTCTCTTCTTCCTGACATTGTTTTCGTTTTAACGCACCACCACTTGGTTTCCTTTTTTTGTCCATGACTTTACTTTAATTTAACTTTATTTTACTTTATCAGTATATTAAAAATTCAATTTTGGTCGATTCTTCTTTGTTCTTCTTCTGCTTCTTTGCTGTTATTTCTCATTCGTTTTCATTTCTATGATTGGCGAAAAGTGCGGGAAATGGAAACGAATGAGAAATAATATTATAGCAAACAAGCAGAATTGCTTTCGCACAATTTTTATGTAATGACTAGCAGAGACAGTAAAGAGGAATCGACAAAAATTTATCTTTCTAATTTGCCACGAGTTGGCTTCTCACAAATTTGATTTTTAGTAATGCCGAACACTAAAAAGTGGGGAGTCAATTGTGAATGTAACTAGGGAAGTGAACCAACCAATAAAAATTAAGTATCGATACATCTTTACATGAGATAAGTTCAGCGCTGTTTAACTTAATATTGTAGCATGGTTAATAACTGTTGGCGCCTTTCTAAGCCAAACAAAAAGCTCGCTGCTGCTAAACTTGTAAGTGGGCGAATTGGAGATGTACGGTGGAGTTTAACACTAGAAGAGGCAGAAAGAGAAAAGGACATCACTAATTGCAGTTCCCTGCACTTTGTCTTTTTGCATTTGGAATGCTTTTATAATGAAATATTTTTGTAAATAAAAAAAGTGATTTTGAAATTGAAATTAGTTGAGTGAATTATTGTAGTTAACAATTTTTATTCAACATATTGTATTATTATTATTTTTTTTCATTCATGGTGGCCGAGGGCCTCTGAGCTCCAGAGCACTGCCCCGGCTAGCCCCTACATAGCTACGCCAATGCGTCAACGTATATGTTTACTACTTTAAGTTTGTCGACCACCCGCCTTCTAATAAGGACAGTAGTCCCCAGATAGGTTTCTACTATTTCTTCGATGCATAAAGGCGTGAGCTTATTTCCCAACCTCCTATTAATTTTTACCAACACTTTTTCCCTGCATGAAAGGTTCGGTTCTGTCTCGATTCGTTATGTCTTATCAATTGGATGTCTTGTGTTTTTTGGATTTTGTGTTTTATTTCTTCCTGTAATTCCGGCGGAGCTGAGTGGATTATCTCCACAGCGTTTTTATTAGTGACAAATTGGATGCTCCTGGCATATTCAAAGGTGGCTTGTAAAACTAGTTCAATACTGTCGTCGATTCTCTTGTCCAATTTAATGCATCGGGCAATTTCCAAAAGAGTGCTGTGAAACCTCTCAACCTGACCATTACTTGTGCTGTGAAGGGGTGGGGCATTTGCTATCTGTATTTTATAGCTGTTTAGGAGTGATTTTATTGTCTCAGCATTAAATGATGGTTCATTGTCACAAAAAATTGTTTTCGTGTTTGGGTACAGATTTATTAATTGATTGATGGTTTTATGTTTAGTATTAAGCGCGAAGGTACATGTTGCTTCACGGCAAATTTCGAGAATTTGTCGACACAGGTTACAAAATGCTGTCTGTCCGTCGAGAATATATCGATGTGCAACATCTCATCCGCGAATGACGGGATATGCGTTACATCCATTTTCGGTTTCTTAGGGTGCCTGTCGTATTCTGATTTTGCGCAACTTTTACAATTTGCGACGACCCCGTTGGCTATTCTAAAAATCTTGGGAAAGAAGTAATCCTCTAGAATCTGTTTTATATTTTCTTGAGCTTCCCTGTGAGCGCGATTGTGTTCGGCAAGTACAATTTCCATTTGTTCATCTTATGCGAAGTTGACAAATTTTTTGGTATACCAGAATTTAACTGTCGGGAAAGTGCTGACAAGTTCGTCCTATACTTGCGCTAGATCGCAATGGATAGTATTGACTATGTTGGGATTTATTGTTTCTTTAACCAAGTCCAATAACTTTTCCCTATTAGAGTAATGAATAAGGTGCCTGGTTTTTTCATCAAACACTATAAAATTTCGATGCGAATCTGATTGGGCCTCTTCTATCATAATCTAATTCCTGAAGCAATTTACAGGTCTATCCGTTTTTTCGATTGTGTAAGTCAATGACTGCTCGCTGTGCATTGTTGCTGTAACGGATTCCGTCTCCAAGTCGTTGATATGTTGTCGTGATAGTGCGTCAGCGACGTGGTTCTCCTTGCCTGATTTATACAAAATTTGAGCATTATGTCATCGATGAATGCTTTCCATTACTTAATTTTAAAGTTTGGGTTTCGGTCCGAGACAGCAAACGTAAGTGGCTGGGATGATACTGGAAAATATTTAGGCTTCGGACACCATACAAATAATTTCGAAGACTTTTTAGAGCCCAAACGATCGCCAGTAGTTCCCTTTCGTGGCGCAGTTCATTTCCCTATCGTTTAGGGTCGTGGATATCATCGTTATGGGTCTTCCTTCTTGAGACAAAATACCCCCTAATCCCATAGAAGTTTCGTCCTTAGTTAAGTCGAACGGCTTTTTAAAGTCCTGGTGTAAAGGCATGACATCTTCCGAGATTAGGACAACGGTTAAAGGCGTTAAGCTGGGTTTCGTTTTATTTTACTCTTTTTTTCTTAGACTGATTAGCACTTACCCTGCCATTTTCTCCTTTCGGCATATCGGTTAAGGCTTTGATATGGCCGCGAAATCTTTTATGAAGCACCTATAATAACTAGCCAGGTTTACAAATGACCTAATATTAAAGAGAGTAGCCGGTACTGTGTAGTCCCGAATGGCCTCAGCTTTGCTGGGGCTTGTTTTTATGCCCTCCTGTATTACGTGAAATCTAGATATTCCACATTCTTTTTGCAGAAATGGGATTTCTCTCCATTCTTGGTAGCCTCCATTAACTTCTTCAGGACCCATGCTATGTGTTCCACATGGTCCTCTTCCGTTTCCGAAAATATTATAATGTCGTCTATGTAGACAGCTTTTCCCTATCTGTTCTCTAAGAACGTCATCGATAGCCCTCTGAAAGACACTCGGCGCATTCTTTGGGCCAAATGGAAGCCTACAGAACTCGTAACTACCATTTCCTACTGAGAACGCTGTCTTTTCTCGACTTTTTTCTGCCAAAATTATTTGGTGGAAACCTGTCTTTAGGTCTAATGATGTGAAAAACTTAGCCCTCCCCAAATTTGCTAGGATTACTCTTACATCAGGAATGGGGTACTTGTCGTCTATTATTCTTTGATTTAGTTTCCGGAAATCGATAACAAGCCGTTTCTTTGCGGTTCCTTGTTCAACGATTCCGTTTTTGTCAACAACCCAAACCCAAACTGTATTGACTCTGATCATGCGTCGTATGTCAGCTTTTAAGATGGTCATTTGTTGCGTTGACCCGTGTTAACAGGTCAAGGAAAATTATACCGCCGAATAAATCCAGGTTTGGTAACAAAAAGAAGGTATAACTTTTTCCAAACACATTCACCGTGCATTTTTCCTTAATATTTTACCTAAAAAAGAGCATCCATTCTGTACTTTTCATTCATGGATGGAACCACCTGTCGTAGTGTTCACATCTCTTGTTCGATTAAATTGTAAGGGTCGCATATCCGCGTATTAGAAATCAAGGCGTGCAATTATTGCCCTGAAATGCAAAGAGATTTTAAAGTAAGCCAAGATTGAGTCCGCTGGGCTCTTAATCTTATTCCTTATTATTGCTACAGTTTGATAATGCTTAGAACTACCATCAGCATACTCAAATAGCTTATAAGCAGTATGTGCCGCTTGTCGCCATTACACATAACATTCTTATTGGCCATCTAAGTCGAGTAAGGACTTTACAATATCCAAAGATTCAGTAAAAATTACACCGTCTCGTATATCATAAAAAAAATTAAAATTTTAACAAAATAGAAAACCGACTTCAAAAAAAGATATTCTAAAACAAAAACTGCACTACGAATTAAAAAAAAACAACTTATTTAACTCAATTTACAATTATTGTTATTTTTGGAGTCGGTCATCCATGACAAGGGTGTCTCACGACCCTTCAATTGTTTATTACTTTACAACAATAACCAATTAACTAATCACCTAATACAACAGCCCAAGAACTTGAGAAATCGATCTCTCTCACTGAACTCAACTTTGGTAGGGTAGGGTTTGTTCCAGAATAATAAAATTCATTTAAAAATTATTTCCAATAGAAAGATGACAGAGGTGTTGCCACCCACAAACATTGTAATTCTGCGCTTATACCGTCGGCTACAACATCTTCCAAAATAACATCAATAAAATAAATCTCTTTAATACTTAAGATCTTATTACCAACATTCAATCGTCGAGTAATTACTTATGGGCCCAACTCTCACTTTCTAAGTGTAGAAAACCCGTGAAATGGGTAAAATAATATTGTACATGACTCTCCCACACTATGCACCTCAGTCTGTATTATCTTTTACAGAACTTTACAGTTGGAATATGTTCAAATTCATGAAACATCATTATCGATATAAGACTGACAATGTTCACGTTTGATAAACTTCCTAACTACAGCATCATTTTCTATTTTGGAAGTTTTAGTTTTAAGTTTAACAATTCGTTTAAGCCTTGTACATTAATTCTAATCTTAGCTAATATTCAATTTTCATTTTATTCCTTCCAACGCTTCTTTCAATAATTCATTTGGTTTCTTTATTTTGTGGATTCTTAATTTTTTTTTTATACTCACAGGCGCCCAGTTCCAAATGCTCCACCAAAGCTACCCGATCGTCCTTCCTATTATGGCAATACTACCAATGGTCGCCCTTTTTGATCTACTACTTACTCTAACCAAAACAACGACAACATAAATAATCATAAAGAAGTTCGCTAGTAAGAATGGGATGCAATCGAATGCTATGTAAAGGATATCATGGAATGGAGTATGAAAAGAGAAGGAATGTGACAGATTGTTGGATTGATATTGTAAATAAGAGGAGAGGAGTAGCTGGACACATACACATTATAATAAATTGGTACTGCCAGTCAGTCAGTTAGTTAGCCGGTGAGTCAGTTTATCAGTGGGGCACTGGGTCGGTGCATCACCAACCCGTAGTTCACATGGATGATGCCCATTCCTGCTACAATGAATAAAATAGAGGGAAGATATAAACGAGAATAAATAATTAAGGATAAGGATTTTTTTTAATATTATAATGACATTTAACCATGTTGTATTAAGTATGTCTGATGCGTGTGTGTTTTTTTTTTTTTTTTTTTATCGGTAGAAAAGCATCGAAATTCTAGCCGGTCTACAAACGAGTGTGGGACTTTAACCCACTAAAAACTACCGCACCATGTCCTATTGTCCCCCCGGAACTTCCTTGAAATACTTAATCGGGAGGAAAGGAGAAGCATAATTGCTCAAAAGTCGATCTGTCCCTCGTAAATGGGTCGCCTATTATTCCCGTCTTGTGCGTGGGTCGCCTATTATTTCTGTCTTGACGTCATGTCGTCATCTGATGAGGCTTCGTCGGTGGTAAGTGTGAGGCAGCAGCAGTTGAGGAAGACTGTTGCCGAGGCTGCTGTTGACTCTGTTGGGGGGAGAAATAGGGGGGAAGGAACTTTTGTTGTCCCTCAGGTACCATCCTCTGATGCAGCGTCGGCGTTTGGTAAATGCAAGGGGTCTGCTATTGAGAGGATGTAGAGCATTACTGCTGACGTCACCGGGTGTCTTTTGGATGAGTTTAATGGTGTCTCATCGTCAGTGACCCGATCATACTGGAGCTCACCAACCAGTACAAATTTCCAATCCAAGGCGTCCCACCCGTGAGTGACCCTGGTGTTCCCCCGACGACATCTGCCCCTGTGGTGAAGCCAGTTGAGACCTGGTCCTTGGTTGTCAGAAGTAAAACTTCTGGCAAATTTCGTGGTGGAACAGGTGGTGGAAGAAGTTGGGCTACACTAGGTGTACGTGTTCATGAGGTGAAGCCACTGCGGGATGGTGGTGCGATCATTCGCACTCCTTCTGTGGTGGAGTTAAATAAAATGAGGGACAACAATAAGTTCGGTGAGTTAGGTTTGGAAGTGAGTGTGAATGAGGCCCTAGGGTAGTAGTTCAGGGGGTACACTCCCAGATTAGACCTGATGAGTTCAGGGCGAAGGCTCGACACTATGATGATTAGGATCCTTCAGGTTAACTGTAAGGCGGCGTATGCTGCAATGTGTGAGTTATGGCAGACAATTTGTGAAAGTGGCAGTGGAATTGCCCTGCTTCAGGCACCTTACGCAACCAATGGTTGTGTTCGGTTGACCCACTTCTCTGAAATGAATGTTGATGAGCAGGTTGAGTGTGTGGAAAGGTGGGTGAGTGGTGTGAATGATTGTATGTTTCCAGGATGCCGTAGGGGCAATCTTGGTAGAGTGAAGTGGTGGACGATTGAGTTAAGCTGGTTCGTAGACTTCGGAAGAGATTCCAGAGGGCCAGATCTACTGATACTGTGAATGTGGACCAACTTAAATCGGAGTTTAGTCGTGATTTGAACGATTATAATCGTATGCTTATAAAAGTGAAAGAGGATGAATGGAGAGCTTTTCTTCGGCGCAATGAGCATGATCCTGGGATCATGCTTTTAGAATTCCCCTCATGTTGCGATACTGCTCACATAAAAGGACCAGGTCGAGGTGTTGCTCGAACACGGTTTGTTGCAGCAAGTCTTGGGCTGCCACACAGTGGTTAAGGTTTAGTTGGGCGATTTTTATCGCCCACCTACTTACTTAACCGTAACTTCCCTTTGATGTAACGGACAGCTGGCATTGCCGGCTGCATGGTCCCCACTGCATAAATCACACTTTGGGTCATTTTAGCATGGTGTTGTCTACATCTTCTTTACAATTTTGGGCTCTATGGTTGTAACCCCAACACTTGTAGCATCTTGTTGGCTCTGTGCAATCCCGCTCTCTGCAGGATACCCAACCAATACGAACACGCTGGAAGCTCAGCACTTTGTTGGCGTCCGCTACAGGCAGCACAATGTAATATGTCTGTGTGCCCCGGCGTATCGTCCCAATGTTCCGAATCAATGACTCATCTGGCCGACGTATATCACATTGTGTGTGTAGGGACCCCTTGCCTTCATCGGGGTTTTCATCTGCTTTGCGGTCTGCCTTGTCTCTAATGTTGTTTTGAGGGACGCTCCTTGCTCATGGTTAGCTTGCTTGACCTCTTTCATCAGATCTGTGGTGGCAGCTGCTAGAGAGGGATGTCTCTTTGTGGGGGGTGTCTCCGGGTTGCCATCAAGTACCCTCTTATTTTTGCCGGCTGCTCGCAGTCAAGGGGAAGTCTGGGAGAAATTATTTCTCCTTATTACCTCCTTAGCTGTCTCGTCCCTTTGCTCTATGGCAGAGAGCTCATATAGAGCCATTATGCTCTCTACCGTATCTCTCATATGCTGGTATATGGATCGCCTTGGTTTTCCGTCGGTGCCCTTTTCTTCCAGCATGTCAGTCAATTAGCGTATCTTCTCTCCCAACCGATGAAAGGAGTTGAGGTCGGTTGATGCTTTCTCCGGTTTGGTGGCACAAGATGTATTCACCTCCCTTTGACCACCTTAACTTGTTGGTGATCGGGGGATACTTCTCCTGGGTCTGAATGGGTTGTCCATCACTTCGGGATTTCCTGTAGCTTTGTCCGCTTTAACAACCAGGTTTCCTATTGTTGCAGTAGTGGTTGGACTCGTAGCATTATCTGCTACGGTGGCCGAGTTCACCTCCGTAGCATTGCGGTCATAGTATTGGGACTATGCATTAATTTTAAAGGTTTTTTCACCAAAAATGGGGCTTTATTTCGATTTCAAAATGGATTGATACATCATTCAAAGTACTGTCCATCTTTCTTTCAATTTCCGGATTCCGTTTCTCCAAAATTCCGGCTTCTGGGCGGCTATGAATGAATCGATCCATTTTTTGGTCTCTTCATATGAAGAGAAGCGGTGTCCAGCCAGCTTACGCTGCATCTCCCGGAACAAGTGGTAATCCGAAGGAGCAATGTCTGGGCTGTACGGCGGGTGGGGTAGCACTTCCCAGTTGAGCGTTCCAAGGTATGTTTTGACGACCTGTGCAACATGCGGCCGAGCGTTGTCATGCTGCAAAATAACCTTGTCGTGTCTTTCGACCGTTTCTCGATGACTGGGGGCCCGTTTGCGCACCCACCAAAGCCGCCGGTACTAGGGATCCGACCTCCTGCACCGTAAACTTCCTTCCTTCTTTGCCTACCATATTGGTTTTATTTCTTGGTACCTTCCCATATCGTTTTATAAGCCTTCCGACAGGCTATCGATTACAGCCGACCTTTCAGGTACAGTCGCTGACCAAGAAGCCCAATCTGGGACAGACGCACTTGGATTTGATTAAA
Source organism: Amiota minor (assembly GCA_037043295.1). Classification (NCBI taxonomy): domain Eukaryota; kingdom Metazoa; phylum Arthropoda; class Insecta; order Diptera; family Drosophilidae; genus Amiota; species Amiota minor. The sequence continues at coordinate 6,886 of JBAMAW010001579.1, read as the reverse complement.
TATGAGAAAACATAATTAAAGGGCGGTTTTCACTCGCCCTGTCACGAAAGTTTCACTAGAGTTTGTAGCCTTTTAAGCTACCACTTCCATTTTCGTCGCTCATTGGTCGGGGACTGTTTATTCAATATTCGCAGCTAACCTACATATCTGCAGGCCTTCCACTATCCGCCGTGTGTGTGTGTGTTTTTTTTTTTCCCCCGATGGAGAAGCAATAAAAGCCAAACGAATCTATTATTCGAAGTGTGGGACTTGCACCCACTAAACCCCACCGTCCCAAATCCTACAGTCCCCCTTGCACTACCGCAAAGCATTACGTCAAGGAGGAAAGAGGGAGCATAACAGCTCAAAGTCTGCTTCTACCCCATGTAAATCAAAACAAATTTACGTTAAAACTTCTTGTGAATATCAAACTAATGACCTATCAAGTCTTCGTTCGTCTGAACTCGTCGTAATCGTTCAATACGCCGCAGCTCTGTCATGATTTGAGCTGCGGCCTGACTTACCACGTCCCAATTCAGCTGCGATTCACACATATGCCGGATGCAGTTTGTCACAGTCGGCACTTCACCAAGCGCAGATGAGATCATTGATCTGGCAACATGAAATCTTGGGCAATGTAGGAAGACGTGTTCTGCATTTTCGTTTTCGCCTGTGCAACTCGGACAGTAGGGATCATCATCATATCCCCGCTTATGCAGATATTCCTTAAAACACCCGTGACCGCTAAGGAACTGGGCTAGGTGATGGTTGACCTCACCGAACTTTCTGCTCATCCATTCTTCGACGTTATTAATGAGCCGATGGGTCCTCCCGCCTTTGTCAGAACTTTGCCATCTTCTCTACCACTCCACCATACTGAGGGCCCTTTCATCTAGCCTTCTCACTTCACCAGTGCTCCTCTTAGCGTCAAACAGCCGACTTATTTCTGCAACAACTATGTCAACAGGCATCTTACTCGCCATGACCAGGATACCACTGGATACCGTTCGAAAAGCATCACAGACGCGGATGGCACATGATTTGTAGACAGCGTTCACTTATCTCATATATGAGTGTATTTTACTAGCCTCCATCCAAATCGGCGCAGCATAGACTAGAACCGACGTTACGACACTTGCCAACAGCCGTCGCTTGCGCTCCCGTGGTCCTCCATAGATCGGCATCAGGCTTAGAACAGCACCTGATACTTTTGATGCTTTAGCGTCAGTTAGTGTCAAATGTTGCTTGAACGTCATTTTTGAGTCCAATTCCACTCCCAAATACCTCAAAGAGGGCTGTGACACAATTTCGAGGTCGCCAACCGTTACGCTAAGGTGTTCTGTCAGTCTGCGTTTGCTGATAAGCAGTACTTCTGTTTTGTGCTCGGCAAGGCGCAGAACTTTTTGGCTCAGCCAGACACCAACTCTCCTAACAGCATCGTTGCAGTCAAACCTGAGCTCATCAATAAACTTAGCCACCACCACAATTACCAAATCATCGGTAAAGGCCACCACCCTTACGTTGTTGGATCACTCGGATCAGGTACTGTAGAACGTTGCTGCCACTTTGCAGCGTAAAACGCGTTTTGGATATCGATCGTCACTACAGCACAATATTTCTTAGTGCCACCTTTCCATCCTTCCTTTAATGGCTTTTTCGGCGATGTCCTTAACCACTTCCATTGCATCGATCGTTGAGCGCCCTTTACGAAAACCATATTGATGTTGTGAGAAGCCGCCAGCAGCACTTATTGCACTTTCCAAACGATCTCGCTCAATCCGTTCAAATATTTTTCCCACAGAATCCAACATACATAAGGGCTTATATGAAGAAGGTACCTCAGGTGGCTTATTTCCTTTCGGTATCGGGACCAGCTTTTGAATTTTCCATCTATTCGGAAAAATTCCCTCCTGTGTCTGTGTCTGTGTGTGTGTGTGTGTATGTGTATTAAATGGCTACTGATAAATACAGCCAAATACCATTACCACAATCACTACCAACCTAGAGACCAGATCAGACCGACAAGACTCCGACATTTACCTATTAACACACTAAGACCCTCAACAACAAGAACATCAAAATTACAACAACAATAGTAAATAGTAATGGCTACGTAATTTCATACTTAAGTTTTAATAAGTTTCAAATAAATTCATTTTTTGTTTTTGTCAATTTAAATTTGAAAATATTAAAAAAATAATTGGATAAATTTGAAAATACAATAAAAATACACTTTTTTTTTTGTTTTGTTTTGTATTGAAATACAAGTATTTTTATTTCCTTTTATTTTTCAATATTACTATTATTTTCATTTTAAAATTTGTAAATAACAAAAAATGGAAATTGTTTTTTATTGTATGAGTCAGAGTTGATTTTTACGTAAATATTTATTAATTAATTTAAAAACAGGAAATATAAATTTATTTATATGAAATTCCATGTAATATTCTTTTTCAAATTGATTTAAAGAATATGAATAGGAATAAAAATATAAATAAATAAATGTATAAATCAATATATTTTACATACTTATTATTATATAATAGTTTAAAAAAATATAAACAATAATAGAAACAAAACAACTGTGTTGTTTAATTTTTAGGGTTATTCTTAAAAGAAATGTGAAATGCCTCGATCTATTCTAAACTTCTTGATTAGAAGCAATTGATGCTTCTAATTATAGTACTTTCAGTTTTTAGTCGCCGACTTACACTCATCGCGAGTAGACGTCAGTAGCTACTCACAGTTTATGTTATTTTTTGTGCTTTTTTAAAGTAATTCTTTTGCCATACATGGTATTGTAAGCTTAACATCCATTTTTTGTTTTTTGGTTTCATTGTGATTACAAAATAAATACAACCGTAAGTAAGTCTAACCTTAGGTAGCTAAGATGGCCCAAGGGCCCATCCCAATTTGGGAAAAATTCGGTTCGATCCCTTGTCCCAAGAAAAACTTCGCCAACCTATCAAAGTAGAGTTCCATAAACTTCCGATAACCAATTCCTCAAACCCCAAATTTATTATTGTGGCTACCAAAGATGCTGATAAAACTCTGATTATTTGTGTTTCGTAGTTCACCATGCTCTTAAATTGGTAAACAAACTGATGGTGTTTCGTACCCCAGCGGGGTAAGAATTGGAAAAGGTCTAATATTGGATAAATTTAATCGTTTTTTGAGCAAAGAAGAAGCCGACGTACAATGTCCCAATGACATTCAACTGTTTTTTAGAAAACATGAAGCAAACTGAAGACATTTTCAGTCACAACACTTTAGCTGAGCAACCAGCTTATCTTAGGCAACAACTGCACAAGAAAAGTGTTTTAGATACTGCTGGATTGCCTTACGAAATTATACTTGTTATTGGACGCCCGTATATGATAATGGCGTAAATAGACATGTCCGATGGCTTAGCAAATGGAGCTATTGGATTTATGGAAATTGTTATTGACAAAAACAGGCTAAATATTATTTCAAACAATGGTAACGTAAAACGCCTCTGGTTAAGATTTCCTGTTAGTTCCAGTATTGGACTAAAACTAAGTGTTTGGTCACGAGATTTTTCGTGACATTTTTTATTATTTTAAATTCAAATTAAAAATTGTATATCATAACTAAGCGGAAAATATTGCCTTGGGCAGGATTCGAACCCACATGGAGCGCACTACGAGACACCACTCTATGCACTCGGCCACGGAGGCAACCTCATTTTCATCGCTTAACTTATGATATGTGTTGTTGATCGAAGTTCGAACATACAATGTAGGTTTGATCGACGACAACAAAGTTCGAACATACAACGATAGTTCGATCAAACTTATAACCAAACAGCTATGTAATGTTATGTTATGCGCTGTTGGTATGCTATGTTAGTCATATGAAATGTCATGTCATGCATTGAGACAAGACCAAACACTAAGGAAGACATGAAATGGTAAAAGATTTGGTTCCTATCGCTCGAAGAAATGCTTCAACTTCTTTAAATACCAATCACACTATCATTGGAATTTGAACCTTGGCATGACTATTTAAAAGTCATCATCAGTTGTCTATGATTATGAGAAATCTCATGACTAACAACTCGTTTTTGTCGCGCTTTCAAGAGTAATAAGTTTTGATGAACTACTCTTTATTATGAAAAACAATAATAAAAGATTCTATCATGGACGAAGGGTTGCACGCAGTTTGCTTCCGCTCTAAACTGAATTTGCAAGGGTTGCAAATAATACGGTTTTTAACACGACAGGATTCAATTTTGGATGTTATACGCACCATAATATCTACGTCATTCTTTAACTGCTAAAATGTAAGGACTGACACGAATGTTCTTACAGATGCTGTGAGACAAGAATGTACGTTTCTTATGCTATGTGAAACTTGGCTGTGTATCAGTAAATACTTCTCCACTCCAAATTTTTGCACTCAGTTCAAAAGAGAAGAGATCTGCGAGCAAGATCCAATTGAAATTGTGATACGGTAATGAAAGTACGGCTGGCTGGGACATACCCTTCGCAAAAATACCGACGAAATACCCCATGCCATATTGGAATGGAACCCTCAAGGGACGAGGTCCAGAGGAAGACCGAAATTGACGTGGAGACGAACTGTTGCGGCTGAAACAAGAAAATCTATGAGCGAACTTCGCGCATTAGCACGCAATAGAAACAGATGGAAATCCTTTGTTAATCAGCTTTGTGAATAGACTATGTTTATAATTTCTTTAAATTGTAAATACGTCATAAATAATAATAATAATAAATATAGTTGATTTGTAATTAATATAATATAATCCGGCAATAATAAATATAGTTGACTTGTAATTAATATAATATAATACGGCAATAATAAATATAATTGACTTGTATATTGTAAATAAATTAAATGGCAATTCGGTAATAATTGATATAAAATAGTGCTTGACTTATATAAACAAATTAAATTATAATAAAAATAAATTGTACGTTAATTTAATAATGTGCTAGCACAAAATAGTAAATAATAGTGCTTGGCTAAACATTTGGTGACCCCGACGTGATATAAAACAGAAAAATAAAGTTAAAGTTGTTTTAACGAAATAATAATAAATATAAATAATGCAAGAATAAAATAATTAAACGGATCTAAAAACAAAAAGCATAAGGCAAGTGTAAAACAGAAAACAAAAAAGAAACAATTTTTTTTTTCGAAATAATAAATAAAATAAGAAATCAAATTAATGTCATGTTTGTCATTATATATGACAGCTTGCTTGAGTTGGATCAAGCTGAGGAGGACATGCAGGTAAAATTTAAAAAATCATTTTGGTCAACAAAGGTGGTGGTCAGCGTGAGCTTGGAAAACGTGGCAAGGGCCAGCAGCCCCAATCATTCTACAATCAAGCTGGGTTCCAGTGATGACTCACACACATTCGCCGTTTTAGCTAATCGTTCGCGCCTGCCGCAGCTTAAGCTTCCAGAGTTTAGCGGTGGATACACTGAGTGGGCGTCCTTTTCTGCCAGGTTCAGAACAATTATAGACAGTGATCCTGACTTGACTAACATAGAGAAGCTGCAGCACCTACTATCATGCCTTCAGGGATCAGCACTGCACACAGCTCAATCATTGGAAATGACTTCTGATAAGTATGAAGTAGCTTTGAGTTTACTTGATACGCTTTAATAACAAACGTCTTATATTTCAGGCACATGTCGCTGAGATTCTGAGTTTAAAAAGTGTGGAGAATGGTGCAACTGCTGATTTACGTGAATTCTCAGACAAGGTCAACGTTCATCTACGTGCTCTTCGGTCGATAGGCAGCGAAGAGCAGATAGCTGGCTGCATCATTATTCACACGCTGCTTGAAAAGCTAGACAGGGTGACACAAGCTAGCTGGGAGGATGCTTCCCCTTTAAACTTGATACCATCTTGTGACCAGTTTACAACATTTCTTGAAAAGCGTTGTCAAAGGTTAGAGGTTGCAGATCACGCCATGGAAATATATGCTCCTAGCAAGAATGTTGTAACAAGGAAGGCATTGGTTGTAACTAACCATGTTTCAAATGGTTGTGGATTTGGCGACGCAAGTAGTCATACTGTGTGCAAATGTGCTTCATTTGCAAATTTGTCACCCAGGTTTCGAATTGAGGAAGCTAGAAGACCGCCTCAGCCCTCTTCATCACATATTGCTTTGGCCGCATCTATGCCTTTACCACCCCTCGCTAACCAGAATCTCAGATCGGACATAGTGTTGTTGGCCACGGCAGTTATCAATGTTGAAACCCGTGCTGGATCATTTGTTCCCGTGCCTTGCTTGATTCCGGATCCCAAATGCATATAATAACATCGCGCCTCGCTCATCAGTTACAGCTACGGAAATTTAAATCACCTGTAGCAGTATCTGGCATTGGTAATGCATCGTTCATTTCTGATGGTAACTCTGTAAATCTGAACATTCATTTTCGTATATCGGAGTACTCCACATGCATTTCAGCATTGGTGGCACCAACCATTTCGGAGAATCATCCATCATTTACCATTGACACTGCGTCTTGGAACATACCATCATGACTTCTTCAAGACCTAACAGATTGACATATTAATTGGAGCCAGTTTGTTTTTCGAGCTGTTTTGCGTTGGACAGATAAAGCTTGCTGCAGGATTACCACTGCTTCATAAAACACGTTTTGGTTGGGTCGCATCTGGTGGAGGCTCATGTTCAAGTCAATCAGCTCTTGTGGCCACTCGATCAATTATTGAATCGGATGAGAATGAAGACGAGCGTATCGATGAGCTTATTCGCCGCTTCTGGGAGCTGGAAAATTGTTCTGCAGTTCAAGCTATACACAGTAGAGATGATCGTGATTGTGAGGCGTATTTCGAGGCGAACGTTCAACGTTTGTCTACTGGTAACTATTCGGTACGCTTGCCTCTG
>JBAMAW010001569.1:0-10896 GCA_037043295.1 Amiota minor | reverse complement strand
TCGGAATGTCGCAAACCATGTCCAGTAGATTTACCAAATATGGAATGCAACTGCTGGCAAGTCTCATTATGTGAGGCTTGGAGGGAGTATCATTATCGTAAAAACCTCAAATAGAACAAAAGAGTTAATATCATGTAAATCATGGATACACATAAATACAAATATCGCTTGGGAGGAAGAACTCAATATTTGGAAAAGCAAAATTGATATTTCTTGTTTAATAATGTTTGAAATTCATGGATTTGATAAAATATACTAAATTTCAATGAGTAAACACGTTATTTTTTATTTACTTTGGTTTAACGCAATTCATTAAAATGATGCTTTATTATTATTAGAGTGAAGGTTTGCATATTTTCAATATGGTAGACATAAGCAGCTTTAATAGCTTTTTTCCGTTGTTTAAGCAAAAAATACATATTATAGGCTATCAGGAACGCCTAAAGAGATTTTTTTTCTTAACAGGAATAGTTGATGGATCCTAACTAGAAATCTCGCAGGTCACTGTTGTCTCAGATATCTTCTATCAGATACTGAGATTTAAAAAGTATGTTGTTAATCTAACTGATGAGTTAATCTAACAACTTGCTACCATTTCTTTTCCAAGGGGCTAATAGTATCTTTTCATTTTTATCATATTTCCAATATATCTATACTAATCGTTTTATGCTCATATTCAGATATTAAATCATAATGTTTCCCTTCTCTTCATGAGGCGAAGTTGACTTGTCTGCTTAAAGTTTACTGCAAAAGAAATTTCTACTTTCATCATTGCGATATCCTGAGCGTCCACTACTATTGTAGCATTCATTTACTTCAGTGCATTTCATCCATTGTGACAAGCAAACATTCACAAATATTTTTTTTCAAAGACTTGTCTCTTAAATATCACATTTGCTCTTCTAACCTGATAGCTGTCAGTACCTGTACCTTAATATATCTTTTTCTATTCATGGTATCCTCATTACCAACTTCGTCTCCATCTCGACTAAACTTCGTTGGGATCGGTTGAATCCAAACGCTCACTCCAAAGACACTGCTTATCTGTTCATCGAAAGTGTAAACAAATAAGTGTAAAAGAAAATACACAATAAACTCTGCAGGTGCAGATCTTTATCGCCAAACGGCACTTTATTGACAAAACAATAATACGAATATTAAAGTGAAATACAACAAAATGTAAAACTCTGTTATTATGGGTGATCCTCCCGATCCCCATTCAGTGATTCCCACTGAAAATACACATATAAACAATTTATCACCAAAAGTTAAAGCAAAAATTTTTCAAATCTTGGACCTAAATTTTTAAATGTGGAAAGAGTTGATGAAGGGGAAACATTTGTCAATGTCTCTCCTTTTCTAGTAACACTATTATCGACAATGCTTATAGAACTGCAGTAGAAATGTGCAAAAAAAAACACGCATTGGTAAGCTAATAAACTACTCCAATTAAAATCGTTCACCAATGACATTAATGTTAAGGCATCGATGCACACCACCTTGAACTTTACAAAGGGTATCATTTATTCAAATGACCTTCGCGGAATGATAGCAAAAAGGCTTTCGACACATACAAGGAGAGACACCATAATGAAGAACCTCTTTTTTCAACTGTCGCCAAGCAACATAATGATAAGACTACAAATCAAGCAAGCAATATGACTACCCCCAACACACTAAGCCACCAATGTACTACCAACTCATGCAACTCTGGACCAGGAAATACATTTAATACCGTATATATCATAAGTAGGTAGGTAGATTGGTAGAAAACTACTATTAATTTTTTATAATAAGTGATGTGAAAGTCAGTGTGGATTGGTACAACAATATCTCATCTTAGGTAAAATGTGACCGAACTAGAATTGCGAGGCTAAGTACAAAGAATACATTTAGGATAATATTTTGTAGATATCTATAGGTATTGTGTTTACTTACCAACAACAAACTCTTCACGGAAGTGAATAGTATTATAAGTTTGTCATGAAGCTTGTAGCAGGCAGAAGGAGACAAAAACAACCACATAAAGTATATATATTCTTGATCAGCTCGATTAGATGAATTGATTAAGCCATGTCCGTCTCTCCGTCTGTCCGTCTGTCCGTCTGTATGTATGCAAACTAGTCCCTCAGTTTTTGAGCTAGAGAGCTGAAATTACACGAACCTTTTTTTACCATACGCCGTACATTTGTCGGAACCACCCGAATCGAAACACTAGAAGGGTACCTCCCATACAAACCACTCATTTGAATTCATGTTCTTATTAGAAAAACTTTTTTGTTTTTTGTCCTAACGAACTGAAACTTGGACACTATCAGTTTCCAAGAAAGGTACAACACATTTGTTGGAACCAGCTCAATCGGACTACTAAGGGGGTACCTCCCATACAAACCACCCATTTGAATACTACAATGAAACATTCATTGCGTCCCGTGAAAAGTATTTCATCTTCGGCATAGTCGAAGATAACGTTCTTTCTTGTTTTTGTTGTTGTTTTGTTTTGTTTTCGTGGTTTGTATTCTTAAAACTGGTTTTGCAAACTGATCACAAAAATAATGTATTGCATGTACTTATAATGTAAAAAATTCTTTCAATCTAATTAAAATTTCAATCTGATGCAACATTAATGGGTTAAGTTATCCAATGGGCCACCCGCAAGGTTCAAGAAACTATAGTAGACCAAAATCCTCCATGAGTTCCATGGCCAAAATTCTGCTTGAAAAACTCAAACTAAAACTGTACTAATTTGAAACATCTCTTAAAAAATTGGAATGATAGTTTGAATATTTTTATTTTGGTGTGGATCACATTTTTTCTTTGTAAAAGATAGTTTGGGTGAAGTCTGTTTTAGTCTTCATCTTGTTGCGTCTTAGGTGAGAGCTATAGCCAGTATATTTTGATGTATATGCAGCCGCTGATTGGACTTGGTCCACCTTAAGAATGTCTTTAGAGCGTAACGCATTATCGCACCTCAGCATGAAGTCACACTAGTCCTGACCTGTCTCATTGATGAATGGACTTTCTGAACTCTTACATATAAGGATCGGTTTGAGGATACCAATAAGTATGGTTGTTAAAGACTTATTATTTCAACATTTTGCCTTGTTGTTGTTGTTGTAGTGTTGGTCACAAGTGCTGACACGGCTCTCGGGATGCAATTGTGCACACATTTGGCAAATAAGGGATGTCGTGTGTTTGCGGGCATGAAGGAAGCTAATGATTCATTGCCAGCCAAGTTACTTTGTGGTTGGGTTAAGATGCGTGAATACAGTGAGGCTCCAATCAGTGGCACCATTATACCTATGAAACTGGATGTGACACGTGAGGATGTTTTGCGAGAAGCAACCACTGCCATGGGAGCACATTTGAATGCCGACGAACGTGGCATTGCAGCGGTCATCAATACTAGTGGTAGTGTTTTTCGGGGACGCGTCGAGTCGCAAGATGTCCAACAATGGGAACATATGCTCAAAACAAATATATTGGGTACATTGCGTGTGGCAAAGGCATTTGTTAGTTTTTTGCGTCCAACTCGTGGCAAATTGATTTATCTGAGTGGTGGTACAGCAACCAGTAGCAGCAGCAATGGCACCGGTTCCTCTTTGTTAAACGGTGGCGGCGATGGCTTGGTAGCTTTTAATGCTTGACGTGTGGCTGTCGAGAAGTGTGCCGAAGAACTACGCAAAGAACTGCAACCATACGGTGTTAGTGTAGTAGCCCTTGATACATGTGGCTTAACAGCGGAATCTTTATATAAGCCACCAGTGGCGCAAGGTAAGTACAAACAAAAGTAACCGGATTCAATCCAATCCGATCTGTTTAGATGTGATCTCTTTACTGATTTCATTTCTTTTTTGTATAGCGATGTCTGATTGCGCTGGTGCTCCAACTCAATACACCGCTGATGTTCTGAATGCCAGTGCCTTGCAAGTAATCGAACGTGCTCTCTGGGATTATACGCCACAGGAACGTTATATATTGATTTCCAATAACAAATATCAATTCATGTTGCCATGTCGCTCATCTTTGCGTCTGCATAAAGTAAATAGCAGCAGCTCCAATAACAGCACCAGCATCTCCAACGAAAAGACCGTGCAAAATGTTTAAGGCATCGCCACCGGCATCGGCACCATCCCTATAAATATAATAATTACAATATTTCAGTCGCCTGATCTGTGAATCTATGGATTTCTGGCCAGAGACATTCTACTACGTATGTCATATCTACGCTGTCTGTGTCTGTTTAAGTGTTTTTTTATATATTTTTTAATTTTTGTGCTTTCAAAAGCTTTTTTTATATTTGTATTTTGTATATAAGAAAACAAACAACAACAAATGTGTTTCATTTTTTTTTTCTTTTGATTCTTGTTTTATTATTAATTAATGAATTAATTATTTATGTATAGAATTTTTTTTTCTATATACCAAAAAAAAAAAAAAAATGGAAAACTTTACATATAAAATTTTATTTAAAAATTAACAATTTAAAGAAAATCGAAAAAAGAAATCACATCTTTATGTTATAGAAAATCGTGGCCACAAAATTTTTTATTATTTTTTTTTTTTTTGTTTAATTTTATTATTATTATTTTTATTTGATTTTCCTTTATAATTTTCATTTAAGATTTTTTTTTTTTTTTAATGAAAACAAGATAATGCAAAAAACACACAAATACTTTGCTTTTTCTTCAGGTCTTTCAAGCCCGTAGACCCATGCCAACGATCATCAAACAGCTTCTGCTTTATTGGAAGAACGAACACGAGATCGATCGATTGAATCAACAATTGACCCATATTCACTAATAAATATTAACAGACCAATTCAAAAATTCTCCAATACTATATCGCATTGATTTTCCTTTATTTCGTAGCTCCAGATGAGCAGTTAACCCCTCGACCCATTTAGAAAAATTATTCGGCCCCTCATTCCATCGTATTTCACTTGCAACTTCGACTAACTAATGAAAAGTTCCGGTCCAAAACATAAATAGCTTGAAACTTCTGAATGTATTGTTATTATTATAATTTTTTTAATTTTTTTTTTTTTTAAGCTGAATTACGACCACTTCTTGACGTCAGATTGAGATCAAAAATTGCATATACCCTTAGTTCGATTAACAATACAATATGGAATAAAATATTTGTGGAAAATCCACCGGAAAAGTCGAAATTCCTGGTTCAAATTTTGCATATTGTGCATTGTTGTTCATTTGGTAAGTCACTGGGGTTTTTTTTACGTGTCTGTACATTTGTCTAAATTAGAGGGCAGCAGGAATCAAGAATGTAATACCAGAAATGTTATAATGAAAGATGATTTTCAAAATAACGAATGCATAACAAATATTATAGACAAGCAATTAAAGCTTTGATTTAGTGAACAATGATGAGCTCGTCATAGACGTTTAAGATAGCAATAGAATTTAATGGTGGTTGGTTTTCATGCTCTCCTTGTGAGGAGATCGTTAGGATGAAGTCTTTTAAGGCGTCTGTGTGATGAATTGATGCAAAGGGAAGCTTATAGTGGCTTCGGACGGCGATAGAGATTTGCGTTATATCTACTGCTCAAGTCTCGGTGCAGATTCGAGTTTTTTATATACTACGGAGCTCCAGATATGCGACTAATTTTATTAGTAACATAATCTTGAAAATATTAATTAATTACTAGACCTAGCCTCTTTAGACTACAATTTGTTTCATTCGTTGCAGCATATATGTACTGTCGGAAGAGCAAGAAGCCGCAACATTGAACCAATTGATATTGGTTACCTCAAAAGAAAAAGAGGCTATTGCTGTAGCAATTGCTTACACAGTAAGTGCTCCCATTTCGAGTACTTTTCGGGGCTCAGTATAAGCTGTGACTTCAAGAGATGATTACAATAAGACTACCAGTAGATTCTCCACAGTCTCTAAGCTCAAAGTTAAGCGTTGAAGCTGAGAACACAATATAACCTAATTCAGCAATGTAGCTAAATGTAACATCAGTTGATCTGTTATTAGTGACTACAGTATCCGTTACCTCAACCTAGGCAACATAGACTTAGCTAAAACAGTAGTTTTACTTACTTTCTAGTAATTGTAGAATTTTATGTGAAATACACAAAATATATTAATCATTTTAGCTGTCATTCTATCATGGAATAAGAATTCCAAACTAAATATTTAATCAAAGTAACCTACAACAGAGTGTTCACATTAGAGAAATTAATTTCATTGTTTTTGCTATGAAAAGTGTATAAGAAATTTTTGATATATCTTATTCTAAAATTACAAATCAGTCGGTAAAATTACAAGTTAAACGCAAGATGAGCCCAAACAAGCGTTCAAAACGTTCGAAAGACGTAAGTTTACATATCCATTATGAATTATAAACATTTGACAATGTAAATACCAAAATTAGACTCGGCAGGTTGAAAAACCGATAAAGATGCAGCAAAGAAAACTAAAACTATTAGATCCAGACACTATTCACAAGATCGTGAAGGCTAAGCCAAAACATAAGAATGCACTTGTGCACTATATGAATCCACATTATGGCACCTTAAATATTAGCCCTTGCACTCTATCCAAATGCGCACTGTGTCCATTGGCCCAAGTAGACTATAAGCCATGCAAATCCAAATTAATGGGTCCTCGCAAAAATGTGTCGAAAAGGAAGCCTAAATCAAATCCAAAACCCTTGTACCAAAAGTGTATTGCAAAATATAAAGCTCCAAAAGTTTCAGTTGCCAAGCGTCTCAAAAAAAAGGCAAGACAATGCAAAAATATCAAGAAGAAACAGAAAGAAATAAACAAAACCAAAACCGTTGTGCCCGAAGCGAACGCAAAACACGAGGTTCCTTAGACTTCAACTGCCAAGCATATAAAAAAGTTTAAGGAAATAAACATTGAACACTGAAAAGTATATTATCCATAAAAATTTGAAATTTTATAAGGATAAAACAAACTTATATTTTAGAACTTTGAAGAAATATGCACACAATAAAAATATTCAATGATCTTAGGGCCAATCAACGAATTGAGATTTCTTTAATTTTACATCAGAAAAACAATAGATTCCAATTGGTGAAACCCAAAGGGTGCTTCGAGCACGGCATGTATGGTGTCCCTGATATATGGGGAAAAATCATAACCTGCAATAGCAATTATTTAGATTGTCGTATTCCTTCACTTTGACTACAAAATAAATGGTTGAATTTTATGAAAAAATGGCAGTTTGATAGGAATAGACCAATAAAAAAATTATTATTATTATTTATTATATTGATACCTGAGCCGTATGAGGTAACTAAACAAGCGTCGCATATCAGGTAACAAATTTAGGCTCAGGTAACATTCCTTGTTCTAATTCTGGACAAGCGGTTCACCTGGTAATCCCATATGACATCATCATCAACATGTTGTTATGCAAAGGCTGCGAAACTGTGACTTGCTGCTACTGATTGCTCAGGCTTATTTTCACGCAAGTAGTGGTCCTAGCTTGACTCTACGCAATACAAATTTGGGACCCCAATACCGCGTATATGGAAATATCAGTGCAAGCTTAACAAAGGAAGACTTGAAGACGCTTCCATAGTGTGGCCGCAACCCTACGCTCCATATAGATCTCAACAAGCCAGTACTCAAACAAATATGTAAATATCAATCAGCATAGTCATCCAAATTTACTGGCGAAGGAAAATCCTTTTTTTAAGAAGATATTAGAATGGTTCAATAAGGAATGAAATTGTTATAATAGGAGAGGCGAGGCCACCAAATCGTGTGACATCTTATAATAACAGGCTCATCCAATAGTCTATGTGGCATCTTCTCACTTTAGTGAAGCGGCTTTTAAACCTACAAATATACAATACCAACAAATCGACATTTGTCTGGATACATAACTCAATTTTATGATGATATCTAATATACATAGGTAGGACTACATATAAAACGGGATAAGTAAACTAAGACAAATCCATTTTTTTCTGCGAAACTAACTAATCATACTTCTATATGATTGATCTTTTATATCATTTATAAAATTGCTTGTAACCTTTACTAATAAACTTGTCAAGAGTTTTTTTGATGTGTAGAAATTAAGGTCCGTCCCACAATCAAACGATTTTTTTAATATCTTTACAATTAAAAAACACTGAAACTCAGAATGAAAATGCCCAATATAGGAACTGTCAATGAATTGGAATCTTTGCATTGATGGAGTACTATTACTTTTTAATGAAGCTACTGGAATCCAAGTATCCTAAATAATTGGTTTAACTCTATGAGGAAGTGCCCTTTTGCCCTTGGATAGTCCCTTGAACATTATTTAGTAAGTTGAGTTATTTTGATTGTACGGGGGTCAATCAACAAGTGCTTAGCTCGATGGCGCTGCTATTACAAAAGAATATCACCATCGTATAGTACATTCTTTTAGTAGACTACAGTCAAAGTTTCAGTGTAGTGGTTGTAGATTAGCTGTATATGTATGAATGGAGGATTTAATGTCCAATAAATAATCAAAATAATAAATGACAAACGAAACACAATACAAACTTTTGTTTAAACTTTAAGTCAGTAAGAATTAAGAAGAATAACTAATAAAATTTCAAAAAAAGGAAAACAGAATCAACTGACTGAATGTACTTAGTATTGTATGCATGACGAATCATGATGAATTCTTAACTTTCTTTAGTATACTGTTACAACCGACACCAATGCACCACTGAGGAAACATCTCTCGACTTTAGTTTGTACGCCATGGTTATGCGGTACGAGGACAAATGCACCTAGCGAAATTGGATGGATGCTCCAATATAATTGAAAAAGTACTCAAAAGGATATAAATTTGGTATTTGAATTTTTATTTTTTATACATCTGAGTGAGACTTACGCTTTTACATAATTAATAATAATTATTCTATTCTAAGTATATTTCATTTTACAAGTATGATAGCTTGGAAGATATCTTTCCTTTTTGTTAGGAAAATGTTAGTTGCTGTAGTATGGACCTAAGAGGGTTCCAATGGGATTCAAGACAGCTTATATTGTAGGTTTTTTTGGATCGCGTTGAATCTTTTTGTTGTTCAAAAAGCATAGCTCTCCAGTGATTTTCCTCAAAGTGAAGTTTTGGTATCTCTGCTGGGTTTTGTTGTTAGATAATGCAGGTGTACCCCACAGCTGTATGCGCTGTGCCCAGACAGGTTTTAATATCGCTTAATAGATTGTGATTGTCTACCACCTAACTCATCCAGAGGGTCTGTAATTCAAGTTCCTGTCTTTTCGCATTTATATGGTCTTTCCAAATTAACCGACAGTGTAACCAAAGAACGAAATATATCAATGTGTGGAATTTACGAATTGCCGATCCGTTCAGACTTATTCGGGTGCTCACGCCAGTGCAAAGTGTGAATTAAGTATGGATAGATGTTTCTGCGTTAACCAATATGTATGTTCCATTTGGACATCCATTCGTGAATCCTGTTCAACATGACTTGAAGTTCAAGCGTTGCATCGGTAGCACTGGAAGCTGAAGCAACTGTACTTGTGGCATCGGCATAGATGGCTTATTGGGGTTCGCGTGTCTGCTGTGTATGGAGGATAACATACTTGTAGCTGACGAATCACACTACCTTAGGGGACCCCAGAGTGTAAATGTGTTATGTTAGAATGAGCGTCTCCATATCTAACACAGAAACATCTATTAAACAGGTATAATTTCAGAAATAGGTTTTAAGATATTGATAATTTTTTCCTTACTTTGTGTATAAGTTCTTTGTGCCGGACACTATCAAAAGCTTGTTTGACATCAAGGAACACAACAGATCAATAATATTATAATTATGTTTAAACGCTTTAAGTACTTCGCTCACAATTCTATGAACTTGTTCTTGATCCATGCTTTCGACGAAATTTAAATTGGTGATTGTGTCGCAGTCAACTAGCGGAAGCACTCTCCGAAGAAATATTATCTCTAGAAAAGGTCATCCACCATCAAAAGGCCTATAAGGCCAAATGTTGGTTTTATGATGATCAGATTAGTTGGGTTGACATCAGCATATGTTAAGTCCTAAGTGGATATGAAGATCACAGAATATCTCGAATAACTAAAGCATTGAACCCACACCCAATAAAACATTGTAGTAGATTAAAGTTAACATTTATTAATTTTGTTAAGCACTTGCCAAAATTTCCTCGATTAACAGTACTTAAAATTTGGATAAATTACCACTTATTTGAAAGAAAATTAACACAAATTGCTTTGGTTGATTTGATTGGTCATTGTTTGGGTTCTAAATGCATTACATACTAGTGTCGTAAAGAGTCATCACATACTGCGCTATTTGAAAAATATATATAACAGATCAAAAATAAAATATAAATTCAAATTACATCTATCACTATTGTGGTTTTTACTGTCAATGCTCTTCACTTGTGATTGTATTAACACTTGTTGGTTAAGTTCCGACAAATCCGGGTATACAAAAATATGGACAACACAGTTTATGTTTGGGACATATCTGGGGTTAAATACAAGCATCCGTGTATATTATAAGTAGGAATTTTGATAAAATTGGCAGAGAAATACTAAAGCTTCAACTAATATATAACCTTCGTAAATAGTAAATATAAATGTCGATATTACGTTGTCCAGATAATTGAAGAGTATGAAAGTGACAATGGGATGGGGATCAATCAATTATATTTAAATTTAGAAACTTCTTTTAAATCGATTGTTTCAAGCTGATTAGGTTTAAGTATGGTTATTATTTATATATAATTTTGGTACATTCTTATCAATATCTTCAAATGTCTGCCTATTTAATATCACTTCAGAATAAGCTACATAAATTTCCTAATCAAGTTATCCATTCAAATTTCATCAAATTTTTTTATTTGACATATCCAAGTTTTCGACAA
>JBAMAW010001568.1:0-135795 GCA_037043295.1 Amiota minor | reverse complement strand
AATTAACATTGCTAAATCACATACATATACAGAATATATATATATATACAAATATACATACACTATGTTGTATAGATAAAGTGAAATATCTATCGATATGTCGTAAAGCAAGAAGTCTATTGACAAAGCAAAGTAAAGAATTTATTGTATAAAATAGTATAAATGTAAAAGAATCAAATGCAAACGGATTCATTCGTTTCCTATGCTCATTCACTCACTCATTCATTCAATCATTCATTCATTCATTGATTCATTCACTCACGACGACCCATTCTATGTCAATAGATGTGATTCCATTTCAAGTGTTTGCAATCTATTTGGATTGCTTGATTCTTAAGACGATGTCGAAGCGATTTCTTTACAATTGATTTATACACTTTACTTGAACATAAACTTTTATCCAAATCAACCTCTATAACTTGCTCAGTATATTTTCAACTATATATTTTAGTATGTGGTGCGACTCCTCTTATTCTATGGTATTTTTTAACTGAAGAATTTATGCGATTTGTCTTCTTGCTTTCTGTATTTTCTTTTTCTTTTCTTCTTTGTGAACATGAAAAATTTTGTACTTGTACTTGTACAGGATTGAGGATTTTATATCAATTTATATTTTGGCTAATACAACTTTGGCTAAACCAGTTTGAAAATTTCTTATAATCTAAAAATTGTTTTAAATTTTCTTTTATAAAAAGAAAGAAAATTTAGATTTGTACTTACTTCAATTAATTAGATTAAAATAATATTTCTGATTATTTCTGGTATTTTATTTGTCGGTTTTCTGTCCATTTTAAACAAACGAATTTCACCATAAATCATAAACCATATCAGCAAAGTATTTGTCTTCAGTATAATTTAGCACAAAAGATGTTGACACACTAAACTGATAATAAGCTGCTGAGTGTCATTCAATAATTTGAAATAAATTCTGAAATAATAAAAAAAAAAATTATAAAAAAAAAAATAAATATATATATTATTATTATTACCAATCATCATAAT
This sequence comes from Amiota minor, assembly GCA_037043295.1. NCBI lineage: Eukaryota > Metazoa > Arthropoda > Insecta > Diptera > Drosophilidae > Amiota > Amiota minor. Next base: position 134,793 of record JBAMAW010001568.1, on the reverse strand, counting down.
TTCAATTCGATTTCATTTAATTCTTTATTGCCCTAAACATTTCTAAACCAGGAAATGCACAATTTCCTTGGCCAAGCATCAAAATATTTAACATTTTAAAGGTTTTGTCAAAGTTAACCTTGCTTCTAGCTACATTTGTTTGTCATTCAGTTTTTTTTTTAACTTACATAACATAACAGTTCAGTGAGAAAAATTTATAGTGAAAAGTAAAAGAAATGACCAGAAATAAAACAAAACGGTCATCGGGAAGGAGCCGTTTAAGTAGTTTCTCTACTTTTATTCGTAAGCGATTCATTCGATCGCATAAGCTACCTAAGGGTAAAATTGGTGCCTCCAAAAAGCAAAAGAGAAATTCTGGATTTAAATACAAGCCTAAGAAAATTTGTGCTAAGCGTAAAAAATCATTCAAAAGCCATCCTGATGTTAAGCGCAAACAACGTGCCTGCAATAAAAAAAGGCTTCCCAAAAAGAATAAAAAACTAAAAAAAAATAATGGAAAAAAAAATGCTAAAACTGATCTTAAGGTAAAACCAGTAAAAAAAATCTTTGGGCCGGAAAGAAAATCATGCAACTGCAGATATATACAGAGTGCTAGATAAAGAAAAATCTATCATGTTTAAGGCTATAGCCGAAAGTTACAGATTGGAGCAAGAAATGGAACAAGCTGCTGAAGAAAGACTGCTTATTGATGAACAGCCAACAACATCCGCCGCCGCAAGGGAGAGCTATAACATGATCAAAATACTATATGAACGATGTGGCCCTTTTAAAGAATCACTAGAAAGCTGCGGAATGGTGGAAAATGAATCTAAGGCTGCAGGGGAAAGAAATGGAATGATAGAACAGGAAGAGGAACTATCCTTTCACTCAGCTCGTGAAAGTGACGGAATGATAGAAAAGGAAGGGGACTTGCAGTAACCACATATTTACACATGACAACTTGAGAATCCCTATAACAGTCATTTTTTTTTTTTCGTTTTTCTATATATAAATCGATCAAGCATTCCAGGATTCTATATCCAAATTTGTAAGTAAGCCTAATAGTTATAAATGATAATTTCTATATTCTTTCAATAGTAAATTCATTTTAGCTATTACAATACTAAAGAGGCTTCATTTCGGCGAAAAATCAACTATTTTCTACAACAACAATTCCTTGACAGTCTCTTCCATTTAGTCAAACTGATAAACTTCTCGAACCTCATCTCTCTCACCAGTGTACCGTCATCAAAAATTAAACTGTGTGTTAATCGATCAATTATATTTCCAGGATTTAAATCCAAATTTGTAAGTAATCCTAATAGTTATAAATGTTAATTTCTATATTCTTTCAATAGTAAATTTATTTTAGTATTTTCCAAAATTTATAAAAGCAGCAAATTTTCAAAATTCCTAGTCATGATGATTGTGTAAGTGTTACATATAATTGTTATTTATGTATATAAATTTTTGTCTATCTTTCTAATAGTAAATTCTTTCTGGGATTCGCGATATCATACTATTAAGCATTTGGCATAAATGTGAAATTTATTGTGTTCATCAAGCTATAGCTTCTTATATTTTGTCTTCATATAATAAGTGTGTGTTAAATTATCTGGAAATGGTGGTATTGGTCAGATATTATTTGTTAAATAAAATACAATTAAAATTTGGTAGAAATTACATGCAATGTTTTCTTAATTCTGTTTCAATTCTATTACGTTGTTCGTACTAAAAAAAAAAGAAAAAAAAACCTTCGAAAACCTAAAATGTGGCAAGGAATCTGAAGGAAATATGTTTTAAGTTTTGAAAATCATAGAAATGCATACATTTTTAAATCAGAATTAAAAATATCATCATCATCTTTAAAGTTACCATTGATTTATTGTGTTTTAAGTACAAAAAAGAATACTCGTACGTTGTTTAATCAAGTTATTTCAAAAATGTCTGGAAAAGGGACAGATGTGATTTCTTCATATTAAGTAAAAAGCCACGTGCTGAAGGTTGTCTTTTGCAATGAAATACAATACATATATGGAAAATATTGTAGTAAAGACTGCCGTAACACTCTTACATCTTGCTTGTAAGGAATGTGATCTGATTTACAGAAAAATTGCGGAAGATTGTCGTCCAGTATTTGCTCGCAATGGCATGACTTGGAAGAAGAGTGGCATAGTGTGTTGAAAAGCCAGCCAGTTTTCATATTGATTCGATTTCAGGATACCTATGATTGACATGTGCATGTCCTTCTCTATGGAAGGAAGTGTATGTTTGTGTTTGCCACCAACTAAATGACGAACTGTCAAATGTAAAAATTGAATTTCTGTTCTACCCAACTCTACAGTATTAATTCACCAGGCCTTCTTGCACTGTGGCATACCACAAACGTGTCATACTACATACAAGTATAACAAAACTTGAATGAAATATGTGGGTTACAGAACTTTTGCAGTTTGTTCTATGTTCTATATTTGATGCCACAACATAAGTGAAAAAATCATGGGACTCTGTAACAAACGCAACAATTATTAAACGAAATTCTATTTCAAACAACCTCTGCTAAAAAAGGTGGGCATTAAACAATCGATTGTATATATTTGATGATGGAAATGCACTGAGCCTTAACAACTAAACACAACAACTAAAGAAGTCCTCATGTCTATTGCAGTTATGAAAGCTTATTGCCGTGCTAATGGTGTTGAATCTACTTTATCCTTGCGCAATATTGAAGGGGTTGGTTTAAAAAATACCCAAAAATAGAATCAAGGACAAAAAAGGATACATTACTATTAAATATTTTTTGATTTGTTTGCCCCTTAGAAAAAACCGCCTGCTATATTGTACATATTATAAATTACCAAAATTTCAATTTCAAAAAAAACAGATCGAAGTTAACCTGGTTTAAAATGATTTGTTAGTTTGTTCATTATAATTCTGTGTTTAAAGTAAAGACGTGCTAAATTTTTATATTTCTTAAAATTTTTTATTGAAATATTTTTTATTGTTATATTTTCTCTAATAAAGCGCAAATATGTTGTTAGATCTCACTTTTACGGTGCCATTAGGTCTACTAAATTCGGCAATAAGTGAATACAAAAGTGACAAACAAAATCAATCGCGTAAGTTAAAGGGACGAAACAAAAGAGCCATGCGCAGAAGTAGACCAGCTAGGAAGGTCAAAAATGCAAGCTCTAGGCGTAGAAATCCCGCCAATAAATACAAGCGAGGAGGTAGAAAATTATCTTTGCGCAGGAGTGGAGTGAATGCTAAGAAAGGCGTCTTTCGTAAATATAAACCGTGCAGCAAGAAGTTGCTTAAGAAAAAGAAACCGACGAAAAGAATCTCTAAAAAGATTCTTAAGAAAACATTTGGGAGAAGGAAGTGTTGAGGGTACGAGTAAGTAACCACAATAGATATTAATTTGCATTTATAATACCATCTACAATATACCACATCTAACGTATTCTTCCAGTAGTACTCGTATTCTCCATGTAAACTAGTGACTTCATCAAGTTCAAGTTTCGCCAAAAAGTCCGAAATTGGTAAGTAAACCTCCATTTTTATAGCTATATAATTTGCATTTATTTTTATTTGTTTTATATTCCTCCAATAACAAGTTAATCAATGCAAGTAACCCGATTTGTGTCATAAAAGTGAGAAAATCTTGTTTTTGCCGAACCAAATCCAGCGTGTATTTTCCATTTGGAGCCTTTTTTTTCATTTGTGAAATTTGAAAATTTTTAAATTTATTAGTAAAATATAAAACTTTCGGACAAATTCCTAATCTGCACTTTATTTATTAGAACTAAGATTAAAATTACAAATTATGACTTGGAATTTTTTAATATGAGCAGTAGTGGCAGAGGCCTTCACAGGAAGGAAAAGAGTAAATTAGAAAAATGCAGGACCAGACTTGCCTTGAGCGGGAATCGAACCTGCGATTATTGGGATGTCAGGCCACTGCACTAACCTCTGAGCCAACGAGCCAGACAATCCATAAATAAAATGAAATGAGCTTCATTTGTAATTGAATACAATTTTATATGAAAGAAATAAAAGCTAAAAGAAATTTGGAGTAAAGTTAATTACGAAGCATGTTCACAGTTTGCATCAACCTGGGTTTACCATATAGGAGATCATTACACATGAGATTGAAGTCAGTACTAGAGATTTCTGCAGATAATGGCTGTGATCTGATTTCAGCGGATGGGATCAAAATATTATACAGAATAATAAAAATAATTTTTAAATAAAATCTGAAATAATTACAAAAAATATTTTGCGAAATACGCAAGTTAGTTTTAGAATATATTAAGTTGTTTGTTTACTTAATCCAAGTAAATCAAATGGTAACAAATCTGTCACAGAAGAATTTTAGAAACAGCTTTCAAAGCGAAATTTGAGTAGCATCTTTGTTTGATTATTTGGACCACACAAGTAAGACAATCTTCCAAATATTTATTGGTTTTGAACCCATTCATTCATTAGATATTGTATGAGTTACATAAACACAAGACCCCCTTTTTTGTGATAAAACCATATGATATAAGAATACCTAAGTCCTTATAACACTTTCTTCCACAGAAGGCATCCAACTGAAACTAACAAAATATTGAGCATACTTATTACTAAATATAGGCGCAAAGAATAATAATAAGTAAAAAGAAGTTTAACTTCGCATATGCCGAATTTGATATACTCTGCACGCACCCCCTAGAAATCGTTTTTAACTACGCTTTGTGCACATATGCTAGGCGGTGGTAATCCTTGTGTTTTATTTGTGTATAAGTCTTTAAACCATAAATCCCATATTAGAATGTAAAACTGTGTGATAAACCCAAGTATCATGAATATTAATAAACTGTTTGTATTAGAGAAGAAAATATATGGATATGGAATTTCACAAATGCCTAGAAATGTCACATAGATAAAATACAAAATTTGCGTGGAAGCCGTAAAGGCTGGGGGAGTCCCAGCAAGCGTCACGGGCTCGACGGCCCATCGTCCACGCGTCACGGCGCACGTCGACTGCCCACAGTCTCCCGTGTAGGCAATCACAGACCACAAAATCATACCATATAGCATGAGCTCAAATATGATGCTGGCTACTGATATGGCGGACCTAGAGGAAGGTGAATAGTAGAATGCCTTCGGTGCCTACTCTGAAGTAATGCATAAAGCAGTTCCGTAGTAGATATATTGCCCAGGGTAAGAGGAGGGAAGTTTCGTGGATCCACCACACACGTAGTCCCCACGATGGCTATGCTATCTCACATGCCAAAACAAAAACAAAAATGCCTGGATAATTTAAAAATCTGCTATATACACAAAGGTCGCCTATCTTAAATTTTGATTTTGATTTTGATTCAAACAGCAAGTCCCTAAGAGACTCACAACACAAAATCACTTCCATAGTTACAGAGATAACATCTCTTACTTTTGAAAAGGGAAATGAAAACATGGAACAAGTGAAGGGCTTAGTAGATACGAGTATATGACAGAAATAATAATTATTTCTATGCAGGGCAACTAATAAGTCAGGCCTATTCATCTTTAATTTACATATTTGTTAAATTTGAATAAACTTATCACACCGTTGGAGCCTTAATGGAATTTTGTAAGTTTATAATTGAAAACTCAGAAGTATGTGGGAGTTTTGGAACATAGTTCTCCACTCTTTCTGCAGGACAAATAATTTTACACCTAAAAATGATTAAACTGAAACAACAGTTCACTAACATCATATCAGATCATGTAGTCGTCTCTCCATTCCAGGAACGAAGTTACAGCTTCACATCATTTTGATGTAATGTTAACTTAATGTCTCCTTTCTTTTAATGTGCGCCTGTTAGGATTCCTATGTCTTCCTCAGCGCCGCTTGAAGTGTGACGTAATTTATGGTTGGCCCCTAATTGAAACTGGACTTTGTAATTCACAGATCTCTGGGCCCTTTGGAAGGAACGGGGAAAATTCAAACAAATTGAAATAATTGCAATGAAAGGAACTTATTTGTTGTGGCTGAGCCACAAGGAAGCGCTCTATTTTTTAAAACACTACCTCAAAGATTTGCGTGCGTTTTGTATAGTTTTGTTAAAGACAAAAAGTGACCTTTTTCTTAATTTAAGAAAAAAAAAAACCATAAACATTTTTTAATGCACCACATAAGAGAAGTTTTAGTCTCAGTTTCAGAAATGACATTACAAACATTATTATGATAGTAGTAACTATCATCTATGACTTGTGATTAAAATTGCATAAATGAAAATTCACCTAAAGCTTTCCCAATTTGAAAAGGTTACACAAAGAAAGTGAACACAAAAAAAAAAAAAAAAAAGGATCCCAAAACTGTTTGCGCATCGTAGAAACAGTAAAAACATTTCAATATTTTAATATTCTAATTATGCTCGACATATATTCCGCATAATTTGTTATAACCAAACCAAAGAAATTGAACAAATCATGATGATACTATGCTGTGTTATGTGTTGTTTGGGCTATGCTGGAATGCGTGATACGTTAAGCAATCTTATTTACAATCGGCGTGAGTAAAAACATCTGCCCGATTGCCAGTGCGGACGAAACGAGCAATGCCTGCCTACCTGGCTGACTACTTAGATACGTGCCTGCTAGGTACGTATATATGTATAAGTAAACACATATATACATACTTCTATCTGATGAATTCAACTGCCTCGTCGCTTTGCTTTCTATTTTTCTGGCTTTGTATCTACTGTATTTGTGTGAGTGTCCTGTGCCTGGTTATATGCAAATTAGTTTTGTTACGAATGAATTCAATTTCTTTTGTTTTGTTTTGTTTTTGGCAGCCCTAAAATCATAATTGTGGCTAAAATTTATGGAGATCGTTCAAATAATGTATTATATTTTCTTCCATCTATTTACCATGAAAACAGATTGCGATTGCCATTGCGATTGCGATAGTATCTTGCACGGGAAATGCTGTATGTAAATTCTGAAATAAAAAAAAAAATCGTTTACTTTTGTTTTTGTTATTAGATATTTTTAAATTGAATATAATTTACCAAAACTTACTCAGCCACACACTCACTCACTCACTCATTGACTCATCGACTGACTGATTCAATCGTTTTCGAATGTATCTCATAGATAGAAAAGACTACAATTTGTTTGTTCAATGTTGTAACTATGTATCCGCGTTGAAGATTCACTTATGTTAACGTATTGCATTGCATTGTATCTGGAATAAGCTAAAAGCAATATGCTTGAATGAATTGACTGACTGAGACTTGAAATTTTCTTATTATCAATAAATATGGTACAAATATGTATAGTACATACGACTAGCAACTTTGTTGTATTAACATCAGTGGAGGAATTTTAAAGAATATTAAATTCTTTTCTTAATAAAATACAAGATATATGAGAATTTATTCTCACCTGACTGAATAATGTCGCCTTTTAATTAGTCATTTGACAACGAAATTGATGCAAGCACCAGACCAAATGAATTAAATATGATATAATAAATTTCTTTGATTATTTATTGACGACGACTTAGACATGATCCTTCTGGCCCCTGTTAAGGGAGCTCAGTAGGTGTGAGGACCATGAGAACTATGCCGATGTTTGAAAATGAGCACTGAAGCTTAAAGCAGTCAAAGCTTGACATTATAATGGGCCTAAAGGCTTCGGGAGGAATTTGTCTCCATGCTATTTTTCCCATCCTATGTTAATGTATTCTATCCTAGATTTGATGCAATATTGTTAAGACATGAAGATATGAAATCAGCAGCAACGAAAGGATTTTTCAATTCGTTGCAATTTCTTTTATCAAATTTCTCAAGTATGCCCTAAAACCCGATAGACAATCCTCCATGAACAAAGGCAATCATAAAATAAACACAAAATAAAGAAACAAAAAGAAAAACCGCAACCAAATCATAATAATAACAAAAAACAAAAAAAAAAAAAATGAAAGAAATTGTGAATTTATTTATATTAAAAAAAAAAAACAGAAAATTGCAAAACATAAACTTAAAAAAATGAAAAATGTATCTTTAGCCAGAAAATACTGAATCTAGTAAGGATCTGAAGAACGGCTCATTGAATTACAATGGTTGGTTGGCTTGAGATTGGATTGGATTGGTTGTAGTATTTGTCAGAGAGTATATGGGTGTTGGGTGATGGGTGATGGGTGATGGATGAAAAGCTGATTGCTTAGGTTGCCCTGTTTAGTTGCAGGATAGAAAAACCAGAAACAGAAACATGGGAACATAGAAGTAGCAGTACGACACAACGCATCTACACCTCAAATCAATTTTGCTAAAGCAGAATGAATCATACTAAAATATATCATAATATTTTATCTACAGCATTTTATTTTGAGAAACTAATGTATTCCACAAAAGCAACAAAATGAAAAACTAGTAAGAACGTCATCTTCGACTATGCCGAAGATGACATACTCTTCACGGGATTTGTATGGGAAGTACCCACCCCAGTGGTCCGATTCGGCTGGTTCCGACAAACATCCTGCGCCTGGCTTGGAAACTGACAGTGACCAAGTTTCAGTTCAATCATATGTTGTATGTGTCATATCTCCAAATAGCGAACAACCAACACAAAATATCCAATAATTGGAATAAAATAATAAATGAAATATATTTCATACAATTTCCAGCCAGTTCTATATGTAGATTATCACATACATGTATGTACTAAACAATGAAATTAATAGACATATGACAGTGTTGTGCAGCGTCAAAACTCCAAAATCGGACAAAGAAGCAATTCTCTTATGACATTTTACATTGACATTTTTGTGAGAGCGACACTTAACTGTAACAAAATGTCGCCACCTTCTATTTCTTAGACCATGGAATATCAACAGACACTGTCTTCCATCCAATCCTCCTAAAATATGTGGTCACTCTGGACCAACCCTAAATATCAGACTGAATATATACATAGACACCTCCTCCTTAGTATGCCATGACATTTCCTATAGAATGTATTTTTCTTTAAATTTAATCAAATCAAAGTTAACCTTGCTTCTAGTTATATTTGTTTGTCATTAAGTTTTTGTTTTTTTTACAAAGAAACAGTTCAGTGAGAAAAATTTATAGTGAAAAGAAATGACCAGAAATAAAACAAAACGGTCATCGGGAAGGAGCCGTTTAAGTTTAAGTAGTTTCTCTACTTTTATTCGAAAGCGATTTAATCGATCGCATAAGCTACCTAAGGGTAAAATTGGATTCTCCAAAAGGCAAAAGAGAAATTCTAAATTTAAATACAAGCCTAAGAAAATTTGTGCTAAGCGTAAAAAATCATTCAAAAGCCATCCTGATGTTAAGCGCAAACAACGTGCCTGCAATAAAAAAAGGCTTCCCAAAAAGAATAAAAAACTAAAAAAAAATAATGAAAAAAAAAATGCTAAAACTGGTCTTAAGGTAAAACCAGTAAAAAAATCTTTGGGCCGGAAAGAAAAGCATGCAACTGCTGATATATACAGAGTGCTAGATAAAGAAAAATCTATCATGTTTAAGGCTATAGCCGAAAGTTTCAGATTGGAGCAAGAAATGGAACAAGCTGCTGAAGAAAGACTGCTTATTGATGAACAGGCAACAACATCCGCCGCCGCAAGGGAGAGCTATAACATGATCAAAATACTATATGAACGATGTGGCCCATTTAAAGAATCACTAGAAAGCTGCGGAATGGTGGAAAATGAATCTAAGGCTGCTGGGGAAAGAAATGGAATGATAGAACAGGAAGATGAACTATCCTTTCACTCAGCTCGTGAAAGTGACGGAATGATAGAGCAGGAAGAGGAACTATCCTTTCACTCAGCTCGTGAAAGTGACGGAATGATAGAAAAGGAAGGGGACTAGCAGTAACCACATATTTACACATGACAACTTGAGAATCCCTATAACAGTCATTTTTTTTTTTCGTTATTCTATATATAAATCGATCAAGCATTCCAGGATTCTATATCCAAATTTGTAAGTAAGCCTAATAGTTATAAATGATAATTTCTATATTCTTTCAATAGTAAATTCATTTTAGCTATTACAGTACTAAAGAGGCTTCATTTCGGCAAGCAATCAACTATTTCATACAACAACAATTCCTGGACAGTCTCTTCCATTTAGTCAACTGATAAACTTCTTGAACCTCATCTCTCCCACCTGTGTACCGTCATCAAAACTTAAACTGTGTGTTAATCGAATAATCGTACTTCCAGGATTTTAAATCTAAATTTGTAAGTAATCCTAATAGTTATAAATGTTAATTTCTATATTCTCTTCCATTTAGTCAACTGATAAACTTCTTGAACCTCATCTATCTCACCTGTGTACCGTCATCAAAAATTAAACTGTGTGTTAATCGAACAATCGTATTTCCAGGATTTTAAATCCAAATTTGTAAGTAATCCTAATAGTTATAAATGTTAATTTCTATATTCTCTTCCATTTAGTCAACTGATAAACTTCTTGAACCTCATCTATCTCACCTGTGTACCGTCATCAAAAATTAAACTGTGTGTTAATCGAACAATCGTATATCCAGGATTCTATATCCAAATTTGTAAGTAAGCCTAATAGTTATAAATGTTAATTTCTATATTCTCTTCCATTTAGTCAACTGATAAACTTCTTGAACCTCATCTATCTCACCTGTGTACCGTCATCAAAAATTAAACTGTGTGTTAATCGAACAATCGTATTTCCAGGATTCTATATCCAAATTTGTAAGTAAGCCTAATAGTTATAAATGTTAATTTCTATATTCTCTTCCATTTAGTCAACTGATAAACTTCTTGAACCTCATCTATCTCACCTGTGTACCGTCATCAAAAATTAAACTGTGTGTTAATCGAACAATCGTATTTCCAGGATTCTATATCCAAATTTGTAAGTAAGCCTAATAGTTATAAATGTTAATTTCTATATTCTCTTCCATTTAGTCAACTGATAAACTTCTTGAACCTCATCTATCTCACCTGTGTACCGTCATCAAAAATTAAACTGTGTGTTAATCGAACAATCGTATTTCCAGGATTCTATATCCAAATTTGTAAGTAAGCCTAATAGTTATAAATGTTAATTTCTATATTCTCTTCCATTTAGTCAACTGATAAACTTCTTGAACCTCATCTATCTCACCTGTGTACCGTCATCAAAAATTAAACTGTGTGTTAATCGAACAATCGTATTTCCAGGATTCTATATCCAAATTTGTAAGTAAGCCTAATAGTTATAAATGTTAATTTCTATATTCTCTTCCATTTAGTCAACTGATAAACTTCTTGAACCTCATCTATCTCACCTGTGTACCGTCATCAAAAATTAAACTGTGTGTTAATCGAATAATCGTACTTCCAGGATTTTAAATCCAAATTTGTAAGTAATCCTAATAGTTATAAATGTTAATTTCTATATTCTTTCAATAGTAAATTTATTTTAGTATTTTGCAAAATTTATAAAAGCTTCAAATTTTAAAAATTCCTAGTCATGATGATTGTGTAAGTGTTACATATAATTGTTATTTTTGTATATAAATTTTTGTCTATCTTTCTAATAGTAAATTCTTTCTGGGATTCGCGATTCTGGAAAAGGGACAGATGTGATTTCTTCATATTAAGCAAAAAGCCACGTGCTGAAGGTTGTCTTTTGCAATGAAATACAATATATGGAAAATATTGTTATAAAGACTGCCGTAAAACTCTTACATCTTGCTTGTAAGGAATTTGATCTGACTTACAGAAAAATTTTCGGAAAAAATTGCAAAAAGAGTTCAAACTATAGAAACAATATAAAAGGGCGCACCAAAGAACACTTTCGCTTACTGCCGAGCGACGAATAGTTAGAGAAGCCTCCAATTCGCATTGTTCTGCTTTCGAAATCTGTTCAAATTTTATATTAAAAGCAAGTGTTGATACTGTAATCTCCGTACAGTGAAGCTAAACATCTTAAAAGTTTAGAGTTAAGGATGAAAATACTGCTTAACAACCAAAGTTAAGATTCTCGTCTAGTATTTGCTGGGAATCAAATGATTTGAAAGAAGGAGTGAGTGACATAGTGTGGTTTTTTCGGATGAAACGAGTTTCAATTTAGATGGACCTATAGTTTCAACTATTATTATGAGATATTCGAAAGGAAAAATACATTATATCCAGCCACCTTAGCTGTGAGAAAATTGTTATGGTATGGAACATGCCAACTGCAATTTGAATCATCCAAAATGCGCGCAACTGATTACAAAGGCAAAGCGTATCCTGATATTAACAACAACTCTAAACCATTACCGTGGAGTTTTCAACAAAATAAAGCTGGTTTCAGAAACAGAACGACCCTTTAACTGAGTGGCCCCCTTATTTTTTTGATCTCAATATATTGTAATTGAGATGTAGACGAGTCTGGGAGACAAATTAAGAACATACATTCATAAACAGATTCAAGTGCATGGCAGTGTATATCACAAAGCTAAGGACACACTCTTCTAATCATAAGATGTAACAAAATCTCTAATAGCAAAACATATAAATAATTTTTAAGACTAAGATTATGTTATACAAATCAAATTTCTTTTTCTCTTCACCATGGCAAGTGGATTTAAATATGAAATCGTTACTCAAAGGCAAAACACATGCCAAAATATCAGAACATGAACACATGAATGAGAGAAGTATCGCCAAATTGTTGGAACAAAAAAAAGACAGTGTTACCTCAACATATCTGTAAATAGTGTGACACTAACAGAAGACAGCAAACCGAAAAGTCAAGTAATATTTTCATTCTAAGAAGATCTGGTGAAACTATAAAATGTGTGCAATCTGCGTCCACTCCAAATCATATCAAATTAAAGGTTGTTTTATCCATAAACTTTTTTTTTCTCCTTCATATCAAATGAAATGGGAGGCAACTTGAATGAAGAGAGAGAAGATCACCGCGTTCTTCAATATAGAATCGGAAGATGATTTTGGTCACTTTGCAAACTAAAATAATGAAAAATAATTTTTAAATTATGTAATTTTTTAATAATTCAATTTGATATTTTATTTTCAAAATAAAAATACATAAAAATGTATTTGAAATCAAATCAATTAATAAATTGCAATTCAAGTATTGGGCGTGAGATACAACATCCGTCCGTATCCATCCATATAATAATAATAGTATACATATATGTATGTATTCAACCACTTATATGGTAACATAGAATACGAGTTAAGAAATGAGCTTGTGACCCTCTTCAAAATATTTAATACCACGAAATGACCCCTATCCAACACGAATGAAGCAACCAACCAACTAACAAACAATCCAACCAAAGGGACTGTCCCGATGTCTGTCCATCATCACCACCGATTTTCAAAATATGTACGTTGAAATACTTACTATAAATATAATAGTATGAAAAATATGAAAATGAAAAACTGAGTAACAGATAACAATAACAATAACGAAAATGAATTATTGTATATACTTGTGCTTCACTTGCCTCGACTGTTTAAGGAAGTGAGGAATTAAGGACGGAAAGAAGAATGGATGGTGGGAAAGAGAGAAAGAGCGGTCGGGTCAGAAAGATTGTTTATGCAGAAGACCAGTTTTTTTTTTTTTTATCCAAATATATCTTATAGAAAAACTAAGCTGCAAATCTAGTTAGCAATAATGTTGTATGGCGACAACAACATCAGCACATGTTAAAGGTTACGCGTGCGTTCAATACGTGCCCATCGCGCCCGTGCCCTTGCACAATTTCACAGATTGAAAAATAAATGAACCCTCCAATGGAAGGACAGACAAACATATGCATAGGCAGACAAACAAAACTGACCGCAGGGCTGGCCATGCTCGGGTCAGTGAGCTGTCGACGCATACTATACTCTTGTTTTTGGGAGCACTTGATTTATGAGACTCAAATAGACCAGGAGAAGCAAAATGACCATATGACCAATGAATGAATGAATGAATGAACGAACGAACGAATGTATGAAGCAAGGAAAGCAATGATTTGATTGATTAAATATAAATTTATGTTTTGATTCAACGCGCCTCAAGGATTCGCAATTCATCATTCGCTATTTGTTGAATGGTTTTTATAGGAAACTTGAACTTGAACTTGCATTGTTATTTTCCTTGTCTAAATAGTAATTAAATGTTTAAAAAATTTGAAATGTTAAAGTGTTTTTATTGCCATAAAATATTGAAGAAATTTTCCTTCTCATAAAATAGAAGATTTGTATTGTAAAATTTAAAACAAAATGTGGAAATCCTATAATGCAGAATTAAAAGAAACCGAACTAGGAGATAATTAGAAACATCCATAATATCATGATAAACGATCAAAGAGAGAAGTACATAGAAACATAGGGTGAAAAATTGGGTATTGAAAGCCCATAGACACATTTTTCTTTACTATACCATAAAGAAACCATAAGCGAGACTATAATGATAAGACAATCTGTTTGAAGATGTATGTATTAACATATTTCATATGAATTTCAATACTTTAAAGGAAACATTCTAAATTCTATGTTGATTAAGGAATAGCCAATACAATAGATTTCTCACTGAGTTCAACAGCATTGAGAAACACGAAGTAGGTCGGAAAGGTGATGGTAAGCAACTGTACGCTGTATACATAGTTTATATTAATAACTTTTTGTCAAGTCACATGTCACATGATCACTTCGGACTACAAGATCTTTCGCAAAGTAAACAAGACTTTTTCAAAATCGCTATTTATGGGGGACGAATGTATGAAGCAAGGAAAGCAATGATTTGATTGATTAAATATAAATTTATGTTTTGATTCAACGCGCCTCAAGGATTCGCAATTCATCATTCGCTATTTGTTGAATGGTTTTTATAGGAAACTTGAACTTGAACTTGCATTGTTATTTTCCTTGTCTAAATAGTAATTAAATGTTTAAAAAATTTGAAATGTTAAAGTGTTTTTATTGCCATAAAATATTGAAGAAATTTTCCTTCTCATAAAATAGAAGATTTGTATTGTAAAATTTAAAACAAAATGTGGAAATCCTATAATGCAGAATTAAAAGAAACCGAACTAGGAGATAATTAGAAACATCCATAATATCATGATAAACGATCAAAGAGAGAAGTACATAGAAACATAGGGTGAAAAATTGGGTATTGAAAGCCCATAGACACATTTTTCTTTACTATACCATAAAGAAACCATAAGCGAGACTATAATGATAAGACAATCTGTTTGAAGATGTATGTATTAACATATTTCATATGAATTTCAATACTTTAAAGGAAACATTCTAAATTCTATGTTGATTAAGGAATAGCCAATACAATAGATTTCTCACTGAGTTCAACAGCATTGAGAAACACGAAGTAGGTCGGAAAGGTGATGGTAAGCAACTGTACGCTGTATACATAGTTTATATTAATAACTTTTTGTCAAGTCACATGTCACATGATCACTTCGGACTACAAGATCTTTCGCAAAGTAAACAAGACTTTTTCAAAATCGCTATTTATGGGGGACGATATCTTTTGACTAGTGTACCAGTTGGAAAGGTACTTCCTTTACGGGCAATTAGGAGCCGAGTTATTGCTTTATAAGTGACAGTGATATGTAGATCCGGTCGAAGGATGAACTTCGAACAAAGAGCGAATATTAAGTTTTCTTGAAGTGAAACTTCTTCTTTATACTAAAAATTTAAGTAAAAAAATACAAATCGTCACGTTTTTTATTCTGTATCTCATTAACCGCATTAGGTAGAGTCTTGCAATTTTCACAGAGTGTGTATTTCTCTTTCCTCAACAACTAATAAAATTTTCTGAAAATTTACCGGAAAAGTGTCAATAAAGAGATTACAATTATACAACAACAACATGCAGCTTCTGTGTTATAAAAATATTTATAATAACAACGTGCAGCAACTAATTTGTGTGGGTGCAAACACAAGCGAATGTACAAAGAAAAGAGAACGAGAAACACACAGAAGCTCGCAGTTGATCTAATTTTTGGGGAAGAGAGGACAGAAGGCAAATACAATCAATGTACAATCAATCGCATAATGTGTGGCCGGCATTACAAAATTCTTGTTATATATACATGGCAATGGAATTCAACATGTCAAAAGTTTCACTTCATCGCATTTTTACCGAAAAATTAGGACTCAGGAAGGTTTGTGCATGACTGAAATTGACTGATGACAAAAACTTGCTCCGAATTCAACATTGCAAGGACTTGATTAAAGAGTCGAAAAAGGGCCCAAACATCAAGTACAGCATTGACACTGGTGACGAGGCGTGATGATTTCAATATGACCCCGAAACAAAGCGTCAAAGTCCAAAATGGAGGCACCCAAGTGCGCCAGATCCGTAAAAGAACCGTCTCGAGAAGTCAAAATTCAAGGCACATTGATTTGTTTCTACTTCTATTCTAAGGGAATAATCTACAAGGAGTTTATGCCACAAGGTCAAAAGATTAATGGGGTGTTTTATCTTAAATGTTCTCAAGAGTTTCATCCCCATTCAATATATTCGACCGATTATTTTCTATTTCCAAATATGAAAAGAAAATCGTTAACACATTTACGAAATTAAATAGTAGAGAACAAAACAAAGGTATACAGTATTTATTATAGAGAACAAAAATCAGAGAATTTAAAAAGATTACTATGAAATATAAGAAAAAGGATTTAATGTCTTGTAACTTTCCAGAAACTGATCCAGGTGTCAGACGATGATGATGATGATGAAATGAAAATATTATTTTAAATCTCTAAAGAAGAATCAAAAATCAAAACCTAGAACAATATGGAGAAGAAGCACACGATGAAAATATGTAGAAAGATAGGAGAACAAGACGACCGGAAAGAAGATGCTAAACAAATAATAATGATAACATGATCGAAAAAACATGTCACCATATTGGACATTCTTAGAACTTGCTGCAGCAGAGAGACTTCTTGTTATTCAGTTCTGTATTGTGTGGTAAGTTGAAGTCTTTCTATACAATTTAAATGACAAACCTCTCGGCAACTGACAAAAGTTAAAGTAAGAAAAAGTAGTGCCATCAACCCGACGTGTTCAAAAATTTCCCTACCCACCAACTTAACGAGACGGGTATGTGGAACATTTATTCGCCTGCGCATTGGACACTCACAAGATACCCACAAATATCTTATCAACGGAACAGTTCATCCACCATGCTCTCTCTCTCTCTGATATTCGATCTGACTTTAGACCATATTAGACCATCTTTTTGATTCCCAAGTTCCATTCCATCTATTCAAAAAACTCCAACATCCCTTAACATTTTCAAAATCTATAATCTTTTTAATCATTCTAACATAACATAAATATTTATGAAATATTGTAGATATAATTAAATCACAAGTTGAAGGCCCCAATCAATCAATGAATTATTATAGAATCTACGAATTTTTGTAAAGATTGCAAATAAAGATGACTCTATACACTTTATAAATTAAGCTCTAAATATTACAAAAAATATGAAATAAGTACAAATTTGAAATAGAAGATTTTGTCATTTACATACATGTATATTGATTTTAAAGTCCTTGAGTCTATTTGATTAATAGATAAAAAGAGGCCTTTTTTGAGGTTTACTCACAGAAAAAGCTAGTAAAAAATAACCTTTTTACTTAGAATGCTAATTTTGGTTAGGTTTATTTAAGAATTGAGTACTGAATAATGAAAAAATATATTTTTGAAGATTTTGTTAGTATTTTGAATTCAAAAATTCCATATTCTTTAAAGACAAAAAAAAAAAAAAAAAAAAACTTGAGCCTGATTAATTGGAAATGTAGATTTTTCTCCCTTGCTACATTAGCTCCTTGTCTTCGGTTTAGGAGTCTTATTTGGAATAACGAATCTAAAGGTGACCTAGGCTAACGACCTCTTATGAATCTAAGAACGAAGATGAATACTGAAACAAAGAACAGGCATTAGAGAATGATTCGGATGTGGACTATTCTTTAGTCAATTTAAAAATTTAACTGTCAATGCATCTTTAAATGCCCCTTTATTACGGAAACAAATTTCATACAATATTTTCATTCTTTCTTTCCTATGGAAATTTCTTTAAATTCACTAAATTCACGCATATTTTCATTTTTTAACTATTCTCTTCTTTACTTATGGAAAAAATGAAAAGAAAATAAAGAAGAGAAATATTTTCATTTACATTGGAATTATGCAAGGAACAGAAACAAAAAAAAAAAAAAAAAAATAGAAACTTATGTACTTTTGTCTATGACTTTGCGCTTTCAAGGGTTAAGGACATAATGAAAAATTTCAAAAAAAAAATATATAAAAATAAAAAAAAAAAACATAAAGGGAAAAGAAAAGTAAGAAAGTGTTAAAAGGCGCCAACGAGACAATAACAACAACAGAAGATACTATAAAAGTAAAGCAAAAGAATAAACGAAACAAAGTAAATTGTGGCACTAGGATTGCTTTACACATCCACATAGATACTCAGATACTCAGTGACATAGACACACCAAACCACACACACACACACACACATACAGATACACATGCATATAACTATACAGACACAAAAGTCGTGGCATAAAATTAAGAGAGTAACGACCCCGACCTTGCCGGAAAAAATTGCAAGTCCTATGTAAAATATAAAAACGTGGTACGCTACACACACACACACACACACAGAAGCCCATGGAATATATTTCACTATATGCATTTAAATATGTCTGTATTAAAATACATGTGTATGTGTGTGTGTGTGTGTATTTGTAAAGATTTTATATTTTTTTTTTATATATAATTTTTTTTTTCAGCTTCGACACTTTAAAAATGCCCTTCTATGTTGTTATACAATCTTTAAAATCATATGTGAGGTGATTAAGAATATCATTCATTCATCAGTCAATTAAGTTTGCCATATAACTCATTTCTCTTGATACCCAAATCTTGTTTAAATCTCAACCAAATCTTGTGTTCCTGTTTCTTTCTATATTGTGTTGTTGATGCTGTTGCTATAGTCTCACAACAATCCACTCTCCTCCCCCGTTACACTATTCTATTCTTAATTGAATTATATTTACTTTTATAGAATTCAAGTTCTAGTTTCCTTAATCTTCTTTAATGAAAATCTTAATTGCATATTGCTTTCTGTTCTGGGATGTAATCCCACTTAAGTATTCTAATTCTAATTCCTTTCTACATCACTTTAGGTTTTTCTTTAATCTTATTTTAAATCACTTTCTGTTTTTACTTATAATCAATCAAATTCTAGTTCCCATGGTTTTATGATGATCAATCTACTTGTTTTCTATTATATGTATGTACATGATATAATCCAAGCTCACCATTTAATATTGAAAGTATTTAAGGTTCTACATATGTATATAGGAGCATAGGATCCCAAACTAATTTGAACTGTAAAAAAATTCTAATGCCCAACAAAATTTTTAAATATAAGATATCGGTTTAAGTTTTGGTTTCAACCTTGGAACTTGTCTGTTGTAGCCCCCCTTTTGATTACCTTAACACCTCCACTAATTTGTTCTGAGGCTTCCTTCTCCTGCCGCACTGAAAACCAAGAGGGAACCTATGATATAGACTAATTTACCAATGACTTAGTGTTAACATTTTTTTTATTGGAAACATTTTTCTTTAAATTCTTTAGCAAATCTTTTCCAATAAATTTTATTTAATTTCCTATGTTTAAACTATATCTAGTATCTTTTCCAAATATTAATTATATCTAGGATGAGTTTCATTCTCTTGATTTCCCTTTGTTTTAAATTTGAGTTCCAAATTTCTTCTTTTTTTTTTCTTTCTTTGTTATGATATTTCCTTCTACTTTACTCTTGTGGCTTTGTTTTTCATGAACAATATTATACTGTAAATTGTATTGTGTAGAGTATTTAGTTGTATGCCATGTCAATCTTATTAATATGCGTTGCTTTAAAAATAAAAGTTGAAAGGAAAAAAACTCAAGCATAAATAAAAACGCGTTAAAGTAGAACAGAAGCAGACATTGAAGGTGGCAATGTTATGGCAAGTGACAAGAAGACGTGGTCCGGGGTAAGTTGCTGGTGGGAAGTAAATAATTTTTTCTACTTTTTTTTTTTTTTTCCAAGACCCTGAAGAACACAGACACACATATATATATTGTACATATATACACAGCCACGCTTACTACACTTTAACAACGCTGCACTCTTTAGTATGCAACACGAGGCAAATGTACTCATTTCAATTGCATCAGATCCAGCAACAAAATGCGATATTAACGCCGTAGACGATGGCAATGATGATGATGATGATGACGATAATAATAATAATAATAATAATAATAGTGATGATGATGATGTTGATGCAGAAGGAACAACAACATAAACAAAATATAATAAAAGATGAAAAACAACAAAGAAACCAACCCAAACAATGTAAAAGTATAAAAATATTTATAAAGGAATAATAGTATAAAGAAAATGTAGCACACAGAAGAATATACCTACATATTATAAAAGAAAAATTTCACTTTATCACTTCTACTTCTTTATTACAGTTCTTCAGACTTCGAGACAAAAAAAAAAAAAAAAAAAAAAACAAAAACTCAACTTACTTACAATTTCAAACCTAACGATTCAACCTTTAACCTCCATCCAGAAGTACAAATGAATAGTGTTAATGCCTCCCACTTTCCAGTATTCTAAAATGAAATCTATACATCTCTTCCTTCAGTATTTGTATTTGTAACAATTTCATCAATCATATGTATATGCTTAAGATCACTTCTTTAACATACAGAAATGCAAATGCAAAGCCTCCTCACAGGACTAAAAAATTTAAGAAAACCTACTTCCAAACCTATAAAGTAGTTTCTTTAATCATAGCCTACAGAAATAAAATTTAAAAATGTTATTGCCTCCTCACAATACTCAAAAAACTTAGAAAAATCTATTCTGCCCTCTTTCAATACTTGTAATACTTCCAACAAAATATACATAAACATCTATTGAGGATGTTGAAAATGCATTTCAATTTCTAGAATTTAGTTTTGTAGTAATATTCAACGTCCAAAAGTAAACTTGAAAAATTACAAACAGATGAGTCTTTTAGGAGCCATTCTCATAATAATTCTAAAAGTATGGATAAAAAAAAAAAATGATATATAGGAACTTACATATATAATACCAAGAATTGTTTAAAAAATAAAACATTCTAGTCGTTCTACGATGACTTCTAACAATTGGTCGCTTATTTGATTTCATTCATTCGGGACAGTCGCGTTTATGCATCCCTTTTCTGAGAATTTATATTTATTATCAGCCTCTCCTAAACTATGAAGACATTCGCTTGATGAATTGATGAATATTTGGTTGAGCCTGGAAAGTAAATGAAATCCTTTTAATACAAGTCATTGAAATTCTGATAAAATACTCGTTTCTCGTGAAAATTCGTTGAGCCGAAGCGTTTTTTTCCGTAGTCTGTAGATCTGAGCAACATTCGACTTATGATGAATCCTGTTGACGTTTAGCTAGATGAAGAATCCTTATGACTTTAACTAGAGATGAAAGAATTTATTATAATTAATTATATTATGTTTTCATTAATTTATTTAATTTCTTACCTGCATTCTGAATTAAATTTAAATAAATTGAATTGGTAAATGAAAAACAGAAAATGCAAAAAGAAATCTTATGAAAATTGTGTGTGGTTTCAAAGTCAAGTCTTCACGCAGTAAATTCTCATTCTCATTCACATTCCCAAGGTATTGGAAGGAAACGAAAAAAAAGGAATAAAGAAAAACTAACTGATTTTGATTGTAAAGTGTGAGTGAGGAAAGGTAAGGCAGACACACGATAATGTCTCATGGTACTAGAAAAAAAAAAAAAAAACACTTAAGCAATACCAACACCATGCACCATGTCCTGTCCCGTCCCGTCCTATGCCATTCCGGTATAACAAGGAAATACCACGAGAATCCTAACAAGTGCCTTCCTTGCTTGCATTTCACTACTTTTTTACATGTTTTTATACCTTTCACACTAGTGTGAATCATCACTTTGACTTGATGTTTGTAACTTATACAAGACTCCATAAAATCCATACTACAATAAAGGTATTCATATATGGAACTGATCAACATGATCTGAAGATCGAGAAGGATATGGCTATGCTCTCAGGGAAATTGAACTCTATCATCTATCATAAAGTTTTGTACTGACGCATTTAAACATTATATTGTATTATGAGGAATTAATTCTCCATTTACTGGAAGACATAGATCCCATACCAAATTCATCCAAATCCATCAATCATCATCATTGACAATTAATTCATCTATTGTACACTAAAATCATAAAAATTGGCAGGGTGTGAAAGAAAGGTATGTAAACTTCGGTAAACCAAAGTGCATGTTTTTTATTGTTTTCTTTTTAAAGTACTTCCTTATTGCTTTTATTTTCTCAAGTTTATAAACCTTCTTCTTCTTCACTTCACAATGTTGTTAATGTTGTTTTTGCTATTTACGTGTGCATTTCTTCTTTCTTTATTTTTCATTATTTATCTTCTTAATATTTTTATTTCCTTTTGTTTCCATAAAAAAAAAAAAAAATAGAATAGAAAGGAAAATGATACAAGTCAAATGCAAAAAAAAAAGAAATATGAAGAGGAGAAGAAGAAGAAGAAATATGCAAAAAAAAATGTTCAAAATGCATCGCAGTCGACAGACAAAAGCGAAAGTTAAAAAATATTGTCGTGTGTATGAAAGCACACACAAAAACAAAAAAAAACAAAAAATAAACAGAAAAGGAAACAAAGGAAATTTTAATATAATTTGAATTGAATGAATTTACTTACGTTTCTCTTCTTATTTTATAGAAGTCCCTAATCGATTTGGCAGCGCGTTAATATAAAAAGCAACAAATTCTTTGTGTGATTGATCTGTGTATGCAAAATCAAGATCAAATTCATCAATTCCGCTATCTTGACTTTATCCTACGTTTCACATTTCAATACTAAATTGAACTGTTCATTTTATTACTTGAATGACCAACAATGATCATAAGAGATTGACCGATAACTCACGATACACTCACTCTCATGTTCTTTCTCTCTCCCTCTCTCCCTCTATTCTGTTCTATGCTTGTTTATTTGTTGTTCTTCCTATTCCACTTCAAATACAAAACCAACTACCTGACACACTTGCTCTCTCGTAGCCTCCTCCTCCTCCTCCAACACAATTCTTATTCTCTTGTTGTTTTTTTTTTGTTGCTCTTCATTATCTCATAATAATTCTTTGTATTGGTATTACTGCTTGTCTGCCATTTTTACTGTTATCATCGTTTTGCACTCTGCTTTGATGATCTCTTCTACATTTTCATTACTCACAAATAATTCATTAATAATTCTTTACGCAGTGAATAGTATATTAAGTTTGTCATGAAGTTTGTAACAGAACTTAAAAAGTATATACACTATAAGTTTTTGATATAGGCGTTGTACATTTGTTGAAATCAGCCAAATTGGTCAACTAGGGCAGAAGGGCAATAATGTAGGCAAAAAATTTCTCTATGTGTGCATGAAGAGTATACTATCTTCGGCATAGCCGCAGATAACTTTTCTTCTTTCTTGTTTTTTTCCATATTTTTGTGTTACAAATATTATCATAAATTCTCAATAATACACAAACCTTTCAACTGGGATCGAAGGATATTAAGTAGAACAAACAAAGAAATTTTCAAAAAATGTACGAAATTCTTTTGCGAAAAAATAAGAAAAAAGATTATTAATTTCGGCTATGGTAAAACTGTTATACTCTTTACGCAACCCTACGAAATGTTTTTGTGTCACCGCTCCTATGATTGAACAACCAGAAATACTTTTATGATTTTTGATTTGTATGTTTATGAGATCAAAATATTTCTTTGGGAGCTTTACGATCCAGTAATCCTAGGGATTTGAAATTTACACGGTGAGTGAATATGGGTCATTCAGCGCTTTATGAAATCTTTACGCAAAACTTCAGCTCTATAGTTCAAAAACTTAGGTACTCGTCTCGTTGGGCTGATCAAAGACATATGTATATACTTTATGGAGTAAAACAAAACTTAAGCTTGCCAGGCCTAAAATTAAACGAGGCCCACCGTCAGCTTAAAAATATGAACTAAGCTGATGACGAATTAAACAAATTTCTATGTCGAGAAACCTTTCCTTTTGTGGCTCTAGTTCTTCGTCTATTTTGTGGCTTGTTGATTCAAAGGCTTGAATCAAGATTTATAGTTTATTTACACAGATGCAGATGCATCAATATTCATCCAAATCAACAAAAACCACAGGGGAAATGACTAAGTTGTGAGGTTGCTGTTGTACACATGGATGTAGAATGGTCAATCTGCGTAGTAGTGGGATATGTTTGTCCATTATTGCCAAATTTTTACTCATTTCCGTGGTCATGTTTGACTTATTTCCTATGTTTTTGTTGCACAATACAAATTACATTAATTAAAATATTAATAAAATATGTAGAAGGAATGAAAAAAGGAGCTGCAGACTTTTGCAAAGTATGTACTTTTGTATTTTACACACATTTAACGCAATGTAAGCACAACATTGCGTTTGTGTCTATAATCAAAACAAAAAACAGCTGTTCAGAATGTAATCTCACTTGAAATTTGTGATGCAGTGCCTGTATAAATAAGTAGGCATTAGACATCATATCCTCATGCTTGTAATATGAGACACAGTCCTTTTTGAATACAAAAAATTCTGGTCATTGTAAGTTCATATAACCTATGTCCCTTCGTCCGCAGCATATGTAAGTACAATTTGACAAATAAATGTTTGCAAAATATGTGAGTCAGTTTTACTACTGCCACATAAAGATAATTACAGAATTAGTAATAATACAGAAAAACAGAGTCTATGAAGAACAAACTTATAAGTAGACGAATGTTGGTTTTAGCTTATAAAATGAAATGTTCTTAGGATTTTGCTATTATTTTTGGGGTTTTTGATGAGTGAAGTCTTCACATTAAAGGCTTTTTCAAATGGTTCTTAATTTATTTGTTGTACTAAATACTTATCTCGTCCATCGGTTGCATTATTAGGAGTTAAAAATTTTAAGCTATTTTGTAATGTCATTTTGATGATAGATCAATCCACCACCATTGGCGTGAAGACTTCATGACATTGACCCAATTAGATTTTCCAAATTAAATGTGTGTAACATTTGAATAAAATACAATATTTTTCTATTTCCTTTGCTTTTTTGAACGGGCGTTAAGCAAAACTTTATACTAAAAATTTGAGTGAAAAAGTACAAATCGTCACGTTTTAGAATCATCTTTATCTCATGAACCGCACTAGGTAAAGACTTGAAATTTTTACAGAATGTGAATTTCTATTGGCATATCCCCATCAAATAATAATAATAAATAATTTTTAAAAAATCTACCGGAAAAAATCTAAAACTAAAGAGATTACATTTCCACAACAACAACAAGCAGTTTGTGTGTATAAAAATGTTCATAACAACAACATTCAAGCAAACAAACAGCTTGTGTGTTGTACAAAAAAAATAAGCAAATGTACGAAGAAAAGAGAACGAGAACGAGAAACACACAGAAGCTGGTTGAGTATCTAATTTATGTGCAAAAGGGGACAGACGGGAAACGTAAACACAACAACAACAATTAGACACACCAAGGAAACCAAAAGTAATATACAGACGGACAGACAGACTGACAGACTTTGAGATGATCTCTCTCTCTCTCTATCTCTGTTTGTTTTAAGAAGTTTCACTTCTATCATGCAACTTTTCTTTTTATTTTTTTAATTAAAATTCACATAGAATTTCTATTGCTTGCATGACTGTATTAGGTGTGTTTATTATCGTTAAGCACCAATAAAATTGACTTTAGTTTGGTATTACTTAAAAAATTTGCAGTGTCCATAAACAAATTTGAAACTTAGTACAATATTTTTGATTTCTGCCTGTTTTGTCATAATATCGGTGATTATTTTTGCCAAACACTGAAATGTTTGATTGATTTGCCAAATTGTTTTGTGGATATGTGAACTAAGGGGAAAAAAGCAATACCAAAACATCATACATAACAGTTAACCATCCAAACAACATTGGACATGTAAATCAATTAATCAATGCAATGAACTAGAGACTAGTGTCAGACTGAGACTAGACTAATATGGATGGATTATGGAAGAAGAGATCTAATTCGAGTTGCATTGCATTAAAAAAAAAAAGAAGAAGAAGAAGTAATGTGAACAAATCAAGAAATGAAATAAGCACATTGGTATACTTATAAATCTATACATATTTGTATGTGTGTATGTATGTATGTATATATATAGTCAATGTGTATGTATACATACATATGTACATACATCCATATGTATGTGGAATATATCGATTCCATACATACTCGTATATCAAAGAGTTAAAGATAACAAAATACGCAAAAAACTGTCCATTTTACACATGCTTTCAATGCTCATGTGTGTTTTGCTATGTGTACGGAAGCAGTTTGTGGGTGGAGTGTACATGCGTATATGCTTGTATGTATGTATGCATATAACGGAACGGGACTCTCACATATCACCAGAACAGAAAAAGGAACGAAGAAACAAAACAAAATGAAACAAAACAAGGGAACGAACAACAACAACAACAACAGTTTTATTTGTTTCAAAGAGAGAGTGAGTGAGCAACAACACACATGTACAGCACACAAATACACACATATGTTTGTATGTTTGATATGCATGCATGCGTGTTTGATGCTCCATAGAGAGAACAACGAGCAGCGAACAGCGAACAGAGAGCGGAGAGCATTGAGAGTATCGCTGCTACGCAACACACATGTGTCTTCTTCTACTCATGTGTCATGTGTGTGATGAGTAGTAAACCTTTCTTTAAATCGCTTCACTTCAAGTTGTTGTATATGTAGATGCGACTTCCCCGAAATAAGGGTGGATATATCTACATATTCATATATATATTAAAATACATATGAGATAGTCTGTGTGTGTGTGTGTGTGTGTGTGTATGTCATATGAGTCTCTTTCTATCTTCTGTTATGTTCTCAAGGGTAAACCGTAACCAAACATATGGGCGTGGCTAAATGTGTGTCTATGTGTGTGTGTGCGTGTGTGTGAATACACGAA
The DNA here is from genome assembly GCA_037043295.1 of Amiota minor. Taxonomy (NCBI): domain Eukaryota; kingdom Metazoa; phylum Arthropoda; class Insecta; order Diptera; family Drosophilidae; genus Amiota; species Amiota minor. The sequence goes on along the minus strand of JBAMAW010001568.1, from coordinate 107,650 downwards.
AGAGATAGAAATATGACACTAATACAATATCAGTCAGTTAGTCAATTAGAGTCCCATTGAGAAAGAGAGAGCGAGAGAACAGAGTAAGTGTGGAATAAACAGTAAAAATAAAACCAATATTTAACAGTATTTTCTCTGGATAAAAATTTACCAATATTTTTATACCCTGCACCATAAGAATAGGGTATATTAGTATATAAAAACAAAACATAATTCTCACTGCATCTAACAAAGTCCTGTAATAGCAAGTATGTACTTTGGTTAAATGACAAAATTTTCGGATTCCAAAATTAATTCTTAAGTGTCAGTGGCATTGTGCAGCATCCTGTACAAACAAGAATTTCCGCAGGGTCCCTTAACTAAAAAATACACATGTCACATTAGATAAATTTAAGAATCAATTGATTTGATCTTGTGTGATCTAAGGATGAGTTAGGGACTCGCTGGTGACCTTTCCTTTAATCAAATCCCTTACAAGGGACTTCAAATGATCCTAGGAAAATATATGTCCATATGTGCAATAAGAAGATTTCAGTTTTGTGTATTTAAGTAGCCTATGATTTTGTATACTTACAATATATTTCCGGGATTTATGTTCTATTGGTCTTCTACCTTTAACCCTACAAAAAAAAAGTCTCTGGTGATGTATGTACTTTGTATTTTTGCCTTAATTGTTGAACTTTGATAAAATTTTAGCGCATAGGGTATTCCTTTGTCAGATGCAACGAATTCTATTTTTATTTTTTTTTTTTTTTGTATGTGTCCCCCATATTTTTATTAAAACTTGTTTTCCTCATTTTTTTATTGGCAACATGTCAGTCAAATGACGACAGTGGCTGAATTTGAATGGACTATTTTTTTTTTTTTTTGCATTTTATCGGGTGAAAGTATCATTGAGAACAGATGTCAGACGATGTTGTCCAGTAGTTTGATTGCCAGTTGATTTCCATGAGAAGTGTCTATTGCTCTGTATCCTCCTCTCTGAATGTTGGAATGTTCATGTCATGTGTGTAACGAGTAATGAGTTTCTGAAGTACCACAGCACACTGACACACCTTCTCACACCCCAATGAGAAAAATAGTCACATGAATAAATAAAGACATTAAATTTTATAATTAGTTTTGTATTACAGATTTTGTTAAAATATATGGGATTGATCTATACCATACCATACATAAGCAACTGCAAAAAACTCCTATGAGTAATAAGTTGGATTTGTTTGAAAAGGAATTCTACATACGAGAGCAGTTAGATTCGATTTTTTTAATAAAAGACGTTTTATTTCTCAACGTAGTTTTCTGTTAGCTCGATACATTTACGATAATCCAGGGTTTTCCAATTTTTTTTTGTTTTTATCACTTCCAAATAAGAGATCAAGGTCTTTAAAATGGGCGTTTATTTCAGTGATGACTTCTTTATATAACTTAAACATCTTTCCGGCAAGCCATTTCTTTAGATTTGGAACCATAAAATAATCACAGGGGGCTAAATCTGAAGGATATGCTTTATTGTTTCCAATTCGTAGCCCAATTTATGGATTTTTGCAGTGGAGACTTTTTTCTACACCAAATGCTGTCATTTTTGTTTTAAATGGATTTCAAATCTGTCCAACAGCTGTTAATAATATTCCTTTTTACCCAAAAACAGTCGTCATGACCTTGTTGGACCCACTCTGACCTTTTTTAGTGCACATTCCACTATTTTGACTGTTCCTTGGTCTTTGATGTGTTCTGATGAATTGATGTTTCGACAAATAACTCGGCGCAATAACTCGTTCGAATTTGCCAAAGGCCAAACACTTTTCTGAAATGGCCACACGGCTACGCTTATGGTCGAGTGTGAGCACGGATATCTTTTTTATGTTCAAATATTAATGTAAAATGATAAAGTTATGATGCCTACAGAGTCAGCAATGTCACGCTTTTTCATTGAAAAGTCGTTTGTATAATATTTGCAAAACCTTTCGAAAAGGAAATCATCCACTTTTAAAATACAGTCGGACTTCTCTTTGGTGATGTATAATATTTTTGATTTAATAATGTTAAGTATTAAGTAAAAAATATTATTATTATTGACTTGCTTGACTTAAAATTTTATTAGTACTTTAATAATTGAATTGAAATATAAACAAATAATTTTGAAATATCAAAAAATATCAAAACTGAATTACTTTGTATCTTCTTCTTCTGCTTCTTCCTCTTTACAATCATTTTCCAAGTATACATCATATAAAACTCTTTTGCACAGCTCTACATCTTCACCAATTTTTATTGATTTGCGTAAAATTTTTTGTATTTTATGTAATAAGTTTATAGCCTTAGTTCGTTCCCATTCAGTTTTTACAACTTCTGTTTGCAACTTTTCAAAAGTCTCTGTTAATTCTATAATCTCTTCATCGGAACAATTTTCAGTCTTTAAAGATTCGTTGGAAACGATCTCTTCAGAATGCATTACTGAAGTTTCTAAAACTGATTTAGAATCAGAAGGAATTTCTATTGTTTTGTCATATTGGTTTTTCGAAATCAAAGGTGCCAGAGATTTATTTTCTTTAGCGACGCTGTAATTCACATCTTCTGTTGTCTTGTTGGCAATCTGATTATCATAGAATTTCTTGAACCACTGTAGAAAATGGAAATTTTCTAGAAATCTCGCTTTCACAAGTTTTCCAATGGGAACAACTTTGTCAGCTTTAAGATTATGAAGAGCATTTTGTAATAACCTTAGGTTATGTATTCGTTCATACTCAAATTTCGCAGGAATCTTCATATTCTTTATAACGATTGATTTAGGAGAAAATCTTTCAATTATTTGCAAATAGGCCACGCCTAAAAAAAAAAAAAAAACAATAATCAATAAATTAGTTTCTTGTGTTTATACAACTTAAAAAAAAGAAGCATGAAATCATACAAACTTCGATATAACAAATACAAGAACTAAGTATATCAGTAAAAGTTTTAGATAAAAGTAAAAGTAAATTTTACTTTATACAATTAAGAACTCCAATATTTACCAAAATACCTTCTGAGAAAAAATATTTCAATTCGGTTTTATTGAATAGCAATTTAGGTACCATAATTAGTTCCCAGAATAACAAATTTATCAAGAAGTTTGTAACATACAGAAGGAGACATCGGAGACCCCATAAAGTATTTATCAGTTTGACTAGACAAGTTGATTAACCCATGACAGACGTATATCCGTTAGTTTTTAAACTAGAGAGCTGAAATTTTGCACGACATATCAGCGGAACCGGAGAATCAGGAGAGGTCATATTAAAAAAAAACTTTTTGGTTTTTTGGAAATTGGGAAGTTACTATAATTCTCTAAGCCATCTCCACCAACCATATAAAGACCATAAGATTACTAGATCGTATAGCTTTCTTACTAATATTTCGATCTCAATTTTGAAATTACAATAGCGCAGGCAAAAACGTTTTCTAGGGGATGCGTGAATATTTAAACAACTACGGAATAGCCGAAGTTAACCTTCTTTTTCCTTATTTTACTTAAAAAAAAAAGGAAGCATATTACAGAGCCACTATCTATAATCTTTAGTGTGACTCGGAATTTGTCATATTTATTAAGATTTGTTTCTTTACCTGAACACAATTCTTCAATGCCATCATAATTTCCGTTTACCATTAAATTGATCCACTGCAAAAGAGCATCACGTGACATCCTTTCAACAGCAGTGGGATTATTAGATTTATTCAGCCCTGCCATTTTAAAAAATCTGATCTTCACTATAGGGAGACTCTTATATAAATTGTCTTCGAAAAAATATGCTTATTAATTTAAAGTTTTTGTCTTTGTGTTTAGTAATTCCGAAATTTTTCCCATGAACTGATAATTTATTTATTTCAATTGAAATTTTAATTGAATTTTCAAATATTTTACTTCCCGAGTCTACTTAGATTGTTGTGAAAATTTTATATATTGTATTGACGTTTACCAATTGTGATTCCTCAGTCTTAAATTTCCCCAATAAACACAATAAATTCCTTGCTGGATTGTTTTGTTGATTAGTAAATGTAAGAACCCTGAGAGGGAGGTCAGTGGTATTCTGGCTATCGGTAGGGTCTGCCACGCCTTTAAAATCAAAGGTAAACTAAAGCTAAGAGAAGTCCAAACCAGGCATCATAATGAACAGTCTTGGCCGTCTAGGTAAACACGTCCTTTGGCAAGCAGCCTGCCTATCTTATCCTATTCTGTCCTGCCTCATCCTATCTTGTCCTTTGTTATTCCATCCTGTCTTCACCTGCTCAGTCTTGTTTTGTCGTATCCTATTCCGTCCTGCCTCATGCTTTCCTAACCTATCCTATCCTGTCCTAACCTATCATATCCTAACAAAACAAACTTGCAGCCTCGAACCATGTTTAAGTATTGTATATATCTTTGTTTTTTTGTATATACATAAGTATGTACATATGTACTCAACATCTGAGAATAAAATTCAAATAAGAAATCATGACTTACTCAATTTGGGGAATCAGTAAAGTGCGATCCTTTAAAACAAATGGGAAATTGATAGTGACAAAAGATGCAAAGCAATAGAGAATTGTAAAATTTGAGAATTTAACTATGAAATAATATTTTTTTTTTTTAAATTTATGTATTTTAACATTTCTTTGTCTACATATGAATTATTATTTTTCTTCAATAAATATTTGTCTTCTTCCTTGCGAGAAATGTATTTAAATCCTAAACTGTTAAAAATTCCCATTATAAGAACTCAAAATGTTATTCTCAAATGTTAACAGTTATTTAGCATAGGGTTTAATCAAATTGTCTAGTTTTACTATTTATTTATTTTTTGATAATTCAAAACTTTAATAAAACCATAAACGGTTTCAACACAATGGGTAGCTTTTCTTGGATATGAGATATCTTATGTCTCTTGTTAAAAGTGCTAATACTAGGAAAACTTTGTGACGCTTGGTCTGGGCATTGATGATCAATAGACACACCAATATTCATTTATAAATGTAAAATGTACAGTGGACCCCCGCCTAACGAGTACAAAATTTAAAAAAAAAAACTCGTTTCGGATATCGACTGTATGGGCGGTGTTAAGTTTTGAAAAGATCACTTCCACATCGATCCCTGTCTCAAGATTATCAAAGGGTTATAGAAAAGTGTAACCAAGAGAACTCCACGTCTTCACGTCAATTGTATCGATGCGATGTAGGGTCTATGGAGCCATGAATTTCCTTCCATCTTACAGGAAACTGTATCATAGGAGGATGTATCAGAAGAATAACAATCTTTCAACGCATTAAAAGAAATTCTGAAAAAAGAAGAAATCCCCCAAAAAGTCAGTTGCTAAATACGTTACAGTTTTATTTATTATACTTGTCGCATTTGTAGAAAACGCGTCGTTAAAAATTGTCTTAGTCTTTGCTAGAAGAAACTATCAAGAACAATCAAGTTCCTTAAAAAATGTATAGAAAATTTTCATTGAATAAAATTTGATAAAAAATAATTGAATTTAACACATTTGCACATTTTTCAACTTGGAATGAATTTTCTTATTTTATATAATTTTATATAGAGAAATTGCTTTCGGTCAACCCTCATACCCCAATCACTCCGGACTGAATCACGATGATTGACTTTTGCGCTCTGATCGGCGTTTTTGAATCATAAACAGCCTCTTTTTATATCGATGGCAGAACAAAATTTGATGTTTTTATTTGAGAAAAGAAATTACCAGAAAGCTAATTCGATTCTGAATCGAATCACATTCTACACCAACAACCAACCCCTGAATGATTTCATTTTCCGTGTGGTTATTGTCGAATCTGATTCGAATAATAATTGATCCCAGTTTGATTACAGAATAAACTTTCTGGAGCGAATTGAGTACGTTAAGCGATGGTCCACTGTATATTTATTCTGTAATCGTTTGCTTATGTTTATTTTTAAAGCCAAAGATGGCGCTTTCATTATTTAACAAATTCTGTCTGTTAACAAAAATAAGAATATATCCGCTACTGTGAAGTACAATTTTGCATATATGTATGTTATTCATTCTATTCCATATCATCGACTTATAACATTTCCTGCTAATGTAACCTGGCAGCACTGTTTTCTGCTTCTGCTTCTGCTTCTCTGTTCTGTTTTTGGTTTCAGTCGCAATTGTATTGAAGTCTGTGGATTCCGTGTCATTTAGTACGCAACGTTCCGAACCTGTTCTGTGTCTGGTCTGCTTCTGGTTATGTGAGACCAGAACCATAACTGCTTATTATTGCTTTAATCATAGTGAAAAATCAAAGTGAAATTGAGATAGAAGCTAAAATATAAATAAAATAAAAAAGGTGAAAATATACATAGTTGTTAGTTACACTGAGATCTGGTGTCATGTTTAGTACAGCCTGGCAGCACTGTTTTCCCATTGCGGTGCCGTTTCTGGTCGTTTTCAGGTTTGTCAGTCATACTGTCGTATAATTTTGTGATAATTTCTATCGAAAAATTTTAAAGAAACAATTTTGCAACAACAATATGATATATGTTGTTGTAATACGTACCCCGTTTCTCCATTTTACGCGAATACTGGGCAAAAATGACCAAAACATGACCAAAATTATGAACGTGCCTCGTTTCTCCATTTTAACAAAATGATTAAATTAAACATGACCGAAATTCGAAAATATCTAGGAACAAATTGTGCCAAGTTTCTTTTAAATTTTTCTAAGACTCACACCAAGAAGTTTCACAGACTTAAACCGAAAACGACAAGAGAATTCACGCTAGCGCCATCTAGTCATGTATTAATTTTCTGTCTTTTTAACCCTATGTATACATTTATTTCTTTAGCGTTAAAAGTAACCTTATTTATGCATTCAACATGACCAAATTCGAAATATGTGCTCTAAGTTCCCCACAGTACGCTTGAAACATAGGGCAATTTCGTAATTCATATCAATTTGAAAATTTCAAGATTTTTCCATTTTTTTATTTTTAATTTGAATTAAAAAAAAGCGAAAAAACCCTAATAAATTTAATTTTAATACAACCAAATTTCCAAAAATTGTTTATTGATATTGATTTTCTAATTTGTTCTTTAGGGAACACAACAAAAGAAAAATCAATCAAATTGGCCCAAAGCCTTTTTTTTTTGCACAAATACTTTTCTTTTTTTTTTTATTACTTTTACAATAGTTAAAATAATTAGAGATACAAACTAGAATATTTATTTATTTATTTACAGGATTAGATTATATAAATTTAGTTACTTATAATATACAACCTAAGTTTTAAGGAGTGCTAGCTATAAGGCCTTCGACTCGTCTGTCTTAAGTAAGAAAGATTAAATTAAATTACTAAGGTTACAGGATTTGATGAAGGATACTATTTTGCTAATATTATCGAGGGAAGGAAATTGAATTAATGTGGAAGGTAGAATGTCTCCGAAGAGTTGTGTTCTAGTGATGTGGTGATTTATGCAATCATCTAGCAGGTGTCTTATTGACAAGTAGTCACCACAGAATGGACAAGGAGGTTGGCTTTTGCCTTCGAGGAGATGTTGGTGAGTGAGTTGACTGTGTCTAATTACTAATTAATTTCTGGACGTGTTTATTTATACTTGTATAAAAAAATAAGCGAAAAATGTAATTCAAATTAATCATCATCATTTTATTGTGTAAAGCAGAGGCGGACACGGACTTTACAGATGGCCGTGAAGGAAAAATGTGTTAAGGGTGAAGAAAGCAACAGGGATAGAATGTGGAAATTTGTGGCCTCTTAACCTTGTAGACAATTTGCAGATGACCTAACCTAACCTAATTATGTAAGTAGGATGGACGAGACATTTATGAAGAACCGATTTTTGTGGCCTTTGACCCTGCGTAACTTGTATATCGGTGGGGACTTTTTGGGTATTGTTTAGAACCATAAAAGGAAGGTTTATGCATAAATTCAGCTTTCTCCTAAATATTCCAAGGCTTGGGATTTCGCCTCCGGCTCTGCCACTGCAAAACATCTACAAGAATTCGTACATTCGCCTCTGCAACTGCACAACATCCACAAAAAATCGTTCCACATTCGCCACCGCATACTCTTAACAGAGGGCTACATCTCATTTCTCACTCTCTCTCTCACATTTCCCACTCAACAAAAGCCAAATACCCGAAAGAAAACAAAGAAAGACATCAGCAGAGCTGATTGCTGTGTATAACCAGAGACTATATACAATACATATATACAACAGTTAATTGTCTCTCTCTTTGTTAATAAGTTCGTCTGATTAATATTTCGCAATAACAATTGCACACAAATTGTTCGAAATTCTTGTTTCGAAACCGCCTCCGTAACCGCGTCTGCATCCGCCTCCGATAAAATGGCCTTCTTTGCAATCTTAGTTTAAACGATAATATTGCGCTTCTGTCGACTTCAACTGTCTACTTCAACTGTCTAGTCCTTGCTATTCATTGTTTACACCTATCTCTCTTACTCTCTCTCTCTCTCTCTCGCTCCGACAACAACAAACACCATTCTGCATTTCACTAACATTGTTTTGATCTAACAGTGTCACTTACTTTTCAACAGTTCGACCAAAAGGTTCTGTTAATTTGTTATTCTTGAGGTAGGCATACACACATCAAATCGTTCTTCAAATCATTGTTGTTGTTGGTTGATGCGTTGCCTATCGGCTATATCAAATTTCGTTCATCAAATGGAAAGCTTTTAATTTTTACTACTCTTTGAAGGCAGCGAGTGAATGCGCACAATGAATGTGCGGCGTTAAAAAACTATGACAAACAAAACAAACAACAATAAAATACCTAAATAATATGTCACTCACCTAGCAACAACACTTCCAAAATTAATTATTTTATTGTTGTTTTATTTTTTTTCAAATAGCTTTCATATGCAAAATTGAGAGAGTGCGAATTGAAGAAAACACAAAAGTTTTTGATTTTATCAAATCAGTTGACTAAATGCAAAAACACCCCCATCGGTATGTCAAATATTTTTCGCTCTCTCGAAAAGAGAGCGATTTGAACAACGATTTGATGTGTGTATGCCTACCTTTACACAGACAGCGTCCGTTGCTCAGCAGTTAACAAATAACAGAAAACATATGCACAGCACAATTATGGTTTCCGCTCAGAGTCTATTTAAATTTTTTCTGCGTTTCACTTAGCAGATCGATTGACGGTTATTTGCGACCTCTGGTTTCAATGGGATTCAGGTCAAGGATTTGGAAATCTCAACAAAAAAAAAACTTGAAATTGATTTTCCTTTAGATACAAAAAAAAAAAATATATATATATTTTTCTCAAATAGTTTTGATTCGTTTATTCAATTTATCAATAATCTTTAGTTTTATAAAAACAAAAAACACCAACAAAAATATTAATTTTTATTAAAAAAGTAAACAAAAAACAATTATTCACTGATATATTTTCTACCAATTTGTGAACATGGGTACTGGGAATATTATTCCATTTAATCTGCACTCTACCCCAAAGTAAATCTTCCATATTGATATTTGAAAGCTTTCCCTTCTACAATGGCTTCAAATTTTCTCTCGGATAGAGGTGCGAACTTTAGCTCGGCCTCTACTTTAACAAATTTGGTGACTCTGCTATTACGCGCAGTATGTTTTGGGTCGTCATCTTTCGTTCCTTAATTTCGTTAAGCTTGGAATTGGAATGGCATCCATAAATTCATTTAAGAAATATGTATTTGGTTCTAATTTCTTATGAGCCCCTACATTTTATTTTTTTTCATACTAAGTATCCCCATTTCCTTTTACCAGCCATTAAATTTTCACATGAAATTTGAGAATATTAGTATTAAAATGGATGATTGGCAACACATCATTTGGTCTTATTGGGACTATGCATTAATTTTAAAGGTTGCACACAGATGACGTTATTTACAACAGTATCGCATCTGGCAATACTGTAACTATATTCATGTCAAAGCCTCATCATTAGGCTTTGTTTACCAGTATCTGTCATTTCGCTGAAGTGTACACAACATAGTTTTTTTGTGCTCCGAGTATGTCAACTTTCGTGCCGTCAAAACGCAATTTGCGGGAAGCCTTGCTTTTTTGCTTCAATTTGAAGAAAAGTACCACCCAAGCCCGTCAATTGCTGTTGGATGCCTAACCGAACCATACTCCATCAATTTCAACCTGTGAGTACTGGTTTCGACGCTTCAAAAGTGGTGTTTTTGATACCGAGGACAAGGAGCGACCTGGCCAGAACAAAAGGTTCGAAGACGCAGAATTGGAGGCATTGCTGGACCAAGACCCGTGCCAAACGCAAGAAGAGCTCGCCGAAAAGTTGGACGTTGACCAAGCAACCATTTCCAGACGTCTCAAAGCGATGGGAATGATCCAAAAGCAAGGTAATTGGGTGCCATACGAGTTGAAGCCGAGAGACGTCGAACGCCGATTTTTCACGTGCGAATTGCTGCTTGAACGACTTGGCCGGAAGGGTTTTTTGCATCGTATTGTGACTGGCGACGAAAAGTGGATCCATTACGATAACCCAAAGCGTAAAAAAACATATGTCAAGCCCGGCCAACCGGCGCCATCGACGTCCAAGCCGAATATTCATGGTTCGAAGCTCATGCTCTGTATTTGGTGGGATCAGAAGGGTGTGGTGTACTATGAGCTGCTCCAACCCAACGAAACCATCTCTGGGGAAGTCTACCGACGTCAATTGATGCGTTTGAGCCGAGCATTGCTTGAAAAACGGCCGGAAACGGTCGAAAGACACGACAAGGTTATTTTGCAGCATGACAACGCTCGGCCGCATGTTGCACAGGTCGTCAAAACATACCTTGGAACGCTCAACTGGGAAGTGCTACCCCACCCGCCGTACAGCCCAGACATTGCTCCTTCGGATTACCACTTGTTCCGGGAGATGCAGCGTAAGCTGGCTGGACACCGCTTCTCTTCATATGAAGAGACCAAAAAATGGATCGATTCATTCATAGCCGCCCAGAAGCCGGAATTTTGGGGAAACGGAATCCGGAAATTGAAAGAAAGATGGGAAAAGGTTGTGGCTAGCGACGGACAGTACTTTGAATGATGTATCAATCCATTTTGAAATCGAAATAAAGCCCCATTTTTGGTGCAAAATCCTTTAAAATTAATGCATAGTCCCAATATAAATACATATTTAACTAATTTGAATCAGTTAAGAAGTAGATAGCATTTCTTGAAGCGTCCTGGTTAGAGGATTTCAAAGCATCATGCCTAGTAAATTCTTAAATTGGAGATGATGACATAAATAACAAAAATGGATTTCGTAGCAGCTTTAACAGACAAGTGTAACAAAATTCCGGTACCAAATTTTCGTAAGTTGCTGGAGTAGATGCCAAAAAATCTTAAACTTTTTACGATATCATATTGTACAATATTTAATTATAATATACGAGGTGTGACAATTAAGTAACGGGACTGAGTATACCACAGTCGTCTGTCTTTAGCTTTAAGAGTGGGGATGGATGGTGAGTGACCTTGATTCCTACTGCGCAGAATCCACTTGATCCCGCCTCTCTGTCTAGTCTAGTTTGCTTTTAAACCTAGTTTGAGTAAAGTGTTGTGTAATAGAAGTGCCGGAAAAATGATTAGTTTAAAAATCGAGCAGCGAATTAATTTAAAATTTCTCGTAAAATTAAAAAAACCTCCAAGTGAGTGTTTTCAATTGCTAAAAAATGTGTTTGGTGATGACTGCATGTCACGTACTAGAATTTTCGAATGGCACAAACGATTTTCTGAGGGCCGGGAAGAAGTTGATGATGAGGAACGGACTGGACGCCCTGTGACATCAAGAATTGCAGAAAACGTTCAAAAAATTAATGAAATTGTTCGGAAAGACAGGCGTTTGAGTCTTCGGATGATATCAGACATGTCCAGAAATACTACATTGAGGTCCTAGAGAAGCTGAGAGAAAAAGTGCGAAAGAAAAGATCAGACCTGTGGAACAACAAATCCTGGATTCTGCATCAGGACAACGCGCCAGCGCACAATGCACTCTCTGTGAAGCAGTTCTTAGCGAAAAAATCAATTACCGTGCTCGAACACCCACCGTATTCACCAGATCTCGCTCCCTGCGACTTCTACCTGTTCCCCAAAATCAAAAGTTCGTTGAAGGGAACACGTTTTGAGTCGGTTGAAGAGGTAAAAGCAAAAACGGCAGACCTGCTAAGGAGTCTAACACTTAGTGACTTTCAGCACTGCTTTAACCAGTGGGAAACTCGCATGCAGCGATGTATAGATAGGGAAGGGGAGTATGTTGAAGGAGATTAATTGTTATTTGTAATAAGTTTTCAATAAAGTATGTTTTACAGACCAGTCCCGTTACTTAATTGTCACACCTCGTATCTTATATGTGACAATGATCTATCAAAAATAGATTTTAGACTACCGATTTATGGTTTAGTTCCAAAAACAGCAATAAAACCAATAAAAACGATTTTTAATTATGGTGCTTCGAATTGCATTTGGAACATTTTGTTCTACTCTAACAACAAACTTATTTGCAGAAGTAAACATTCCATTAGTTGAAACTAGAATCAAACACCTCCAAGCTAAACTATTCAATATAATAACCCATTCAAATGATTACCCTCTCAGAGTTATAATGTAAAGAATATTGCAAAATAATAGAAATAAATATAAAACACCCGCTTTGCAAAGATAAGGGAACTATTAGTGAAACACTACCCAAAAATTAAAAAACTTTGGTTTCCCAGCCATGTGGACATAAAGAGTAATGAATATGCAGACGAAGAGGGCAAAAGGGCAATCACACCGACATCACCGACCTTTACAACAATAAATCTTAACCGCATAGATATAAATAGACACTTACTTACTTAGTTATACAAATCTGATATAAAATACTTCAAAAATACAACAAAAATGTCATCAAACATTACAATACAAAAAAAAAAAAAAAAATGGAATTGCGAAATTGTTCTTTTCTAAAATTATAAGGCTACGTCTTGGGCACACAACTTTAACCCACGAACACCGAAACACCTTTTATAAATCACCAAATTAATTAGTTAATAAATCCTGTAAATAAGAACAGTACTTTATGAAGCATATAATAAAATAATGTTATGGTTTATATATAATACAATATTTATCCAACCAGTACATCAGCTGAAAGCCCAAGTAGCTGTAGCGGTTCCCTGTTAACTAGAAACATACATGTATATAAATAAATAAAGAAATAAATTTGTTTGCTTATTTGTTTGTTCAAATCTTATGCATGGCTTTACCGGAAATTGAATTGCAATTTTTTGTATAAGTGTATGGTTGGTTCCAGCCTTGGATATAGGATCCATTTGGATCCGATATGTGACGCTGTTTTTGAGAAATTGGTTGATCAAATTTTGCATATAAAACTTCGAGATATATAATCAATCAAGTCGTTTGTGTCAAACGTTCAAAACGCCTTTTGAATCATTCACTTTATAATGAGTACATCTTTTGCGGAACCCATTTAAAGTGAATGTGAATGTGAATGTAATTAAATTTCGTTTTTGTAATGTGAATGTTTTTCCTAAATATGTACAACTATTGTAAATAAAAATTAATTTTGGTACTGGCGAATTGTGAGTACATCATTTTATGTTCATTTTATCCCTGTACAAATGAATGAATGCGTCGATTAACAACGAAAAATACGATAAAAGACAAAGAGAAACGTCGAGAAAGGCATTCGCCTCGCGTCTCCTATCAACAAACTAAAATGAGTTCATGTTGTGTTATTGTTTCTTTTGTTTATTTTTTCTGTTTTTTTGTATGCTTTATTTTTTCGATTTATGTACTTTGTTTTTTTTTTTTTTTTTCTTTTTTGTTTGCATGCATTCACTTTAACTCTTGTATAGAAGTGTACAATTTTATTATCCATCCGATTGTTTCATTTTGAATGTTTGCAATCTGAATGCACAAAATCACCACATTCGTTTCATTTTGTATATAGCAAAACACACATACATTCACTTCTTCTTTCACAAAACATAAGCAATGCAAAAACTTCGTTGCGTATATTAAATTTGAGTATATATAGATTCATAAATTATAACCTTTGTTGGCAATGTGAATGAGCTACTGCACGTCTCTAGTGTCAAAAATAAAAATTATTAAATCAACGCAAAACTATTGTATTTCAAGTTCTGCGTAATGTACTTGAGTTTGTTTTCAATAACATAAAGGACTCTATAATAATACTGAGGACAAGGCCTGGAAGGTGTGCAGAACATCATTTGATAAGTCACTGGAATTTATTATGTGTCTGTCCTAAAGAAGGGCAGCGGCGAGCGAGAATGAAATACCAGAAAAGTACAATAATTAAAATTTTCTATTATTGATCACACAAATTCAAGGATTTCGGTTGAACGATGACTTAGAGCCTGAAAATGCAGATTTTTTTAAATAATGCCATAGAGCTGAAATTTTGCACGAACCTTTCTTTTTACTATACGCAGTACATATGTCAGAACCAGCCGAATCGGACCACTAGGTGTGGTACCCCCCATACAAACCGCCCATTTGAATGCATGTTCTTATTAGAAATCTTTTTGTGTTTTTGTCCTATTGAACTAAAATGTAGATACTATAAGTCTAATCTAATCAAAATCCATAAAATGCGTAAATTTCCAGACCCTAGGATTACTGGATCGTATAGCTCCTATACAATCCCAAACCCGAATTTAAGTTTTTATTAGAAACACTTTTTGGTTTTTGTGTTATCGAACTGAAATTATTGTCTGACCCATATTCAACAACCGTGTAGATTTCAAGACGCTAGGATTACTGGATCGTAAAGGTTCCATAGAAATATATCGGTCTCAGTGTTGAAATGCTCTGTGTGTAATGACTGCATGCTCTATCACAGAGTCTAGGCAAAAAAGTTTTCTAGAGTTTTCTAGTGAAGAGTAAATCCACTTCGGCATAGCCGAAGTTAAACTTCTTTTTACTTATTCTATAATAATATATAGTTTGGGGTCACAAATTGTATTCTTTAGTCATAACTTTGTCACAATTTCAATTCTCATAATGGCAAATAATTTAGAATTTTTACCACATTTTGTTCATTGAAACCCGAACCTTTTTTGAAGGTTAAGTAAAAAAGCAAGAGATGTATGATAAAATAACGTGATGTCTAAATAATTATGCCGTTATAGAAATCTCTCTCAAGTTGTGTTTCTCTCTTCAGAACAAGAATTTACAATAAGTTTGAGTCAGTCGAAATGCAAAAGTAATTAAAAAGAAAATAAACTGATTGACAGCCAGCCCCGCTCACTTCTTTTGCTATTACTGCAAATAAGCTCCGTTATATTAATACTTATTATTGTACTTACTGTTAATATTTAACATTTTCATGTCGTCACTTAACAGTCGCTGCAATGTAAGACAGCATCGACGAAGCCACTTACACAAAACACTATGGCAAGAATTTTTTCATAGTCTTTGATATCATTCATTCACTTACCCACTTCTTATGTGTTTCCACGCGCATTCAGTCAGTCGGTATTTTATGTTGCCAAAGTGTGGTCCAGTCTGGGCTTTTCGTCTTGATAATTTTGTTGTTAAAGTGTAGTTTCATTCCGCATTGGCGTCTATTTATTTTTTTTTTTTTTTGTACAAAGATTGTTATATAAATTAAAAATAAAAATTAATTAAAAACATTAAAAAAGGATTAAGTGGATGGAAATGAAGAAAGAACACATTTCTTAGAACAAATTTGATGGTTGATTAATGAGGAAAACTCAAGGAAATGAACCTATATATTTAGGAAGATATACTTATATTGTAAAAAGAACAATTTACATTTTTATCCAAATAAAGAAAATTCAAAATTGCGAAAGAATCAACAAATGTTAATGTGTGTGTGTGTGTGTCTCGTCTGCTGTACGAGTAACAATAAATGGTTTGTAAAAAATTCAAATTAATTCATTAAATTATTATGATTACCTATAATGTTTTCTATTTTTGCTACATGTTATTTTTTATTTTATTTATTCATTTATTTTTGTGAATGAAATCACATACGAATGATTGATTTTAATATAAAATATGGAAAATTTATAAAATTGTGATATGATGGGTGACAAGCTTTTTGGTCAACGAGCGGAAAGAGGAGAGAAAGGGAGACGTTTTGTTGTGACCGGCAAATGCAATACAAACAATTAACTCAACTAAAAACACATGCGAGTCTTTTGGTTGAGTTTTTCTTAACAAATGTATTAACCCAATCAACCTATGAACGAGCGAACGATTCTCTTGCACTCGCATACACTCACATTTACTCTCCCATGTGGCTACTTTAGACTTACTCTCTCTTAACCATTTCTATTATAAGTTTAAGTTGTTGACTGTTGACTCTTGCTTGCTCTGGTGCTTTTTGTAGCTAGCTCTCTGAGTGTGTGAGCTGGGAGTATTGTTGCGTGCATGGTTTCGTGTTCATGGATGCCATCGGTTGAATTGTTACTAACAGTCAATAACAATAATACCAATTAGAACGGGAGACCACTAAGTACAATAATATTCTTATTCTCAGAAAAAGAACAAACTTTATGTATTCATTTATTGGTATGGTAAATTATATTGTTATTTTATTTCGCTTTATGGAAAACAACAAATTACAATACGAGACTAATGTGAAATAGTGATCGATGCAATTTTGCTTAAATTTTTTATATTCAACAATTCAGTTGTTTATTAAGAATTCATTTCATTTCCATAACATTTAAACAAACAAACACTGAACTGACATTTAGTGTCAACAATTTAGTTTAGATATAGGTACGAGTAGATTCAATCATAAACAGAAAAGATTTGAAATGTTTATTTTAAAAATCCATAATGTCACCCCTTGTAAGAATTATACATATAAGTATGTAAGAGAGTTATGTCCGCTACATCTATTGACTACTTACCTTAATTTCCAAATCCAAATCACTTAAACGAACACTTCTAAAAACATATATGTACATACACAGACAAGTCAAGGAATGAATCCAACATTCCAAGCAAGGAGCAATTAAAGTAGAGCAAAATCAAGTTGAATATGCGAATGTAAAATAAATATTAACAACATTGAGTAAAGGCAACCTTCAGTTATAAGTACTTACATACAGTGGAAATCGTTAACAACAAACAGCAATATGCAATATGCAGCGAAATACACGGCAAATTCAAATTCTGTGATTCACTTTTGTGTGTTATAAGCACAGGCTTACCCTTCTTTTCTATATTTGACAAAGACAACAAATAAATGACATTCAGAAAAGGAGATTACGTCCTCGTTGGCGTCCGTGTACCCTTAGGTCATTTATGTGAAGATGCTTGAGCCTCCTCCTGGAGGTATTTGTTGTTAGGTCCGATGCAAGCTTGTTGGCATGAGTTTTAAGTTGGTCATTATATCGGTTTGTGCGTTGGTTGATCTACTCATGGACCGAGAGGATTCACAGTTCCCTGGATTTTCATTACGCGTACCAAGGTGCGTTTACAATCTGATAAAGGTTCTGAATCTTGTGGATGAGATAGACATTGGACTCAGTAGCAGTAACCTATAAAGGAATACCATAAGTCCAGGGTGACCCCCACTATAGCCTTATAAATGATTATTTTGTTGCTTAGGTCAAAATTGGCTCCTTCGCGATAGGTTGCAGTAATTTTGATAATGTACTTACGCCAGGTTCGACTCCTCTTCAAGATCAGATCAGGTAGCGAGTGGAGCCCATCTGAAGTATGACCTATTTAAAGGTTATTGCTAATAAAATCATTCGAAGTTCAATTCAAAGATTTCTCAAATATACATTCCTTAAGACAATAAAGTACTTGGAATTTATCATTGCCTGCGTCAAGTATTTTTTATGCTTCTTTTTTTCTGTATGTTAGCAGGACTGTCTTTAATTACGTTGCCAAGAATGAGCGCGATCTGTCAACAACAGCTGGTTTAATCAGTCTACCCCAGTAGTTCTCGGCGAATTTTACAATGGAAAAAAAAATTGAACAAAGAGTTTGTCTCAAATTTTGTATATTGAACAAAATTTCGTGTGCCGAATCGATTCGAATGCTGGAGAAGGCTTACTGTGAGTCTGTTATATCGAAAAATCAGGCTTACGAGTGGTATAAAGCCTTTAAAGACGGTCGGGAGATTGTCGAAGACTTGCCTCGTTCCGAACGGCCATCGACCTCTGGCACTGACGATAACGTCAAAAAACTTATAGAAATCGAGCTCAAAAATCGTCATGTTAGTATTAGAGAGATAGCACGTGAACTCAACATCAATCGTGAAACAGCTTGTTTAATTTTGGTCAACCATTTGGGCATGAAGCGCGTCGCGCTCGGCTCGTTCCGAATGAGCTGAATTTTCTATAACACCGATAATAACGATAATAACGCCAAAAACGCGATAAACACCATCGACCAGCCGCCCTATTCACCTGACTAAGCTCCGTGTGACTTTTTCTTGTTCCCCAAACTCAAATTTCCGCTTCGGTGAACCCGGCATGACTCCATAGTCTCCATCAAACAAAATTCGCCGAGAACTACTGAGGTGGACTGATTAAACCAGCTGTTGTAAACAAATTGGTTGACAGATCATGCTCATTTTTGGCATAGTAATTAAGGACAGTCCTACAATTTCAGAAATAGGTTTTAAGATATTGATAATTTTTTCCTTACTTTGAGTATAAGTTCT
The DNA here is from genome assembly GCA_037043295.1 of Amiota minor. NCBI lineage: Eukaryota > Metazoa > Arthropoda > Insecta > Diptera > Drosophilidae > Amiota > Amiota minor. The sequence goes on along the minus strand of JBAMAW010001568.1, from coordinate 88,963 downwards.
TTGTGCCGGACACTATCAAAAGCTTATTTGAAATCAAGGAACACAACAGATAAATAATATTATACTTATATTTAAACGCTTTAAATACTTCGCTCACAATTCTATGAACTTGTTCTTGGTCCATGCTTTCGACGAAATTTAAATTGGTGATTGTGTCGCTGTCAACTAGTGAAAGCACTCTCCGAAGAAATATTATCTCTAGAAAAGGTGATCCACCATCAAAAGGCCTATAAGGCCAAATGTTGGTTTTATGATGATCAGATCAGTTGGGTTGACATCAGCATATGTTAAGTCCTAAGTGGGTATGAAGATCACAGAATATCTCGAATAACTAAAGCATTGAAGCCACACCCAATAAAACATTGTAGTAGATTAAAGTTAACATTTATTAATTTTGTTAAGCACATGCCAAAATTTCCACTATTAACAACTCAAAATTTGGATAAATTACCATTTATATGAAAGAAAATTAACACAAATTGGTTGATTTGATTGGTTGTTGTTTGGATTCTAAATGCATTACATACTAGTGTCGTAGAGCCATCAAATACTGCGCTATTGGAAAAATATATATAACAGATCAAAAATAATAAAATATAAATTCAAATTACTTCTATAAGTATTGTGGTTACTTACTCTGATTGCTCTTCACTTGTGATTGTATTAAAATATTTTCAAATCCTTGTTGGTTAAGTTGCGACAAATCCGGGTATACAATAATATGGACAACACAGTTTAGGTTTGGGACATATCTGGGGTTAAATAGGAACATCCGTGTATATCATAAGTAGGAATTTTGATAAAATGGGTACAAAGGAAAACTTATCTCAATTTGCGTCAAATTCGACCGAACTAGAATCACTTGGCTAAGCACAAAGAATAGTTTTAGAATAATATTTAGTAGATATGTATAGGTATTGTGTTTACTTACCAACAACAATAAGTTTTCGTCGGTGCTATCATTTTGAGGCATTAGACAGCTTAAACTTTTCTCAACACTCGCACATTTCACAGCACTCACACTTTTCTTGCGGAGATTTTTCTTCAAAGTGGCCTTGGGGTTTGCCTTGTTGGTTCTTTTTTTCTGAGCAGCCTTTTTTCCTTTTTTTTTACGCAACCTCTTTTTGCATGCCGGTTTTTTTCGTACACTACGCTGTTTTTTTAGCCTCGCTTTTGATTTAGCTGATTTGGTCACTCTACTGTATCGAGTGGATCTCGCAGTTGGTGCCAATCGACCATATCGAGCTGATCTAGCTCTACCAGTTCTAGCTGTCTTTGATTTCGATCGCGATCGTCGTGATGTTCCGGGTGCCCACGATTTCGATCTTGTAGATCGTGATGTCTTCGCTTTTGAAATAGACCTTCTAGATAAAGCTAAGCTTGAAGATCTCGCTTTCTTCGAACTGGATGCAGATGGTCTAGCTTTCCTTGCTCTCGACCTGGATCGCCTAGCTCTCCTCGGTCTTGCAGATCTAGATGGTCCAACGGCTATGTTGTTAATCGATTGGTTCTCGTCTTCACCAGCAACAATTTTAACTAGTTCCAGCATTGCAGGTATTTTCCATTTAAAACGCACCGACATCGTGTATAAAAATAATACAAAAAAAATAATAAAAAATATATAATTTTTTTAACAGAACACACTTCTAATCTCGATACGATTTCCAAATTTAATGAACTAAAACCAAACAGGTTTTGACTTTTTAACATTGAAATTTTGAACGGCATACTTAGATTGATGATAATATGATTGTCTAGTATTCCTTCTAGTAATTTCCTTGGTTTACTTGGTTACCATGATTATTGGATATTAAAAGTTCTCCGCATATGTCTTGAGATACTTACTTTTTGGATATTTCATGCTGTACCGGAACAAATCAAGATTTTTTATGTGCATACAATATGTTTGGTTAGGTTAGGTTCGAAGCTCTTTCAAGGGAAGCTCGAATGGCTGATTGCTATGGTGTTTTCCCTCTATTGTATGTACAGTAATAATTTTTGTTTTTTACTTCATTTATTCCCCTAATTTTTTTTTTCTTGTTGTTTTGTTTTGTTTTGTGTTCGTGGTTCGTATTCAAAAAACTGGTCTTGCAAACTGATCACAAAAATAATGTATTGTATGTACTAATAATGTACAAAAATTCTTTCAATCTTTTAAATTTCAATCTGATGCATCTGATGATCTGTTAATGGGTTAAGTTATCCAATGGGCCACTAATTGGCCTTATTGTCAATTACAATCATTTTAGCTATTTAGTTCTGATTACGGTGGAGTACGGAAAGCTATCTCCGTGTTGGTGGCACCCGCAACGTTCAAGAAACTATCGTAGAGCAAAATCCTCCATGGAACTCAAAATTCAGCTTGAAAAACTCAAATTACAATCGTACTAATTTGAAACATCTCGTTAAAAGTTGGAATGGTAGTTTGAATATTTTTATTTTCGTGTGGATCACATTTTTCTTTTTTAAAAGATAGTTTGGGTGAAGTCTTTTCAGTCTTCATATTGTTTCGTCTTAGGTGAGAGATATAGCCAGTATATTATGATGTATCTACGTATGGTTTGTGTTCTGTTCCATAAATAATCCACAATATATAGTAATATATATTGTAGCTCATGTGATCCATTGGATGTCTTTTGAAAGAGAGTTGTGATATACGAGGTCTATTAAAAAAGTATCGCAAAATTTTTGCTTTTTCAAAACATATTTATTTATTCATCAATATCTATTTGTCCCTTTCAAAGTAATCCCCACCAAATATTAGACACTAGTACCAACGTTTTTTCCAGTCCTCGAACCACTTAAAAAAACATTTTTTGTGATCTTGTTCAGCTCCTCCTTCGATACCGTCTTTATCTCCTCAATCGTAGCATCGTACTCTCATGGGCCTCTTCAGTTTCGAGGACAAGAAAAAGTCATAGGGGGAATACGGTGGTTTTTTTTTTTTTTGGATTCGCCATGGACAAACAGCCCTTCATGGTGCCTACGTACTAAAGCCACCCCGGCCTACACTGGCTCTTTTTTCAAAAAAAAAAAAGAAGGAATACGGTGGCTGCGACATTATTAGTGTATTGGTTTTGGCCAAAAATTCACACGATGTGTGAGCAGGGACGTTATTATGGTGCAAAAGCCGATTTTTGTTCTTCCACAAATCCGGGAGTCTACTGTAGTTTGAGTTTACAAAGAAAGAAGAAAAGAAAAATTGAAATGAATAAATATGAAAGGTGAATGTTTTGAATTTATTATTAACATTGTTGTACTTATTCATTCATTTTTAAATTCTTAACCACATTTTGTGTGTATAATTCATTAAAATTTGTTTTGCTTTTCTAATTCTTATTCGACTCTCTTTCTCTCTTTATCTTTCTCTCTCTCTCTCTCTCTCTCTCTCTCTCTCAGAATCTTCTTAAGACTGTGACCCTTATTCTCATCATTCTCTTGATTTCTTATTGTACATAAGTATTTTGTATATTTTACGTTTCCTTTTCCCTTGCTTGTTACATGAATTGATTATGTACGTAATTATTTGTTCTTATTTATTTGATTTTCTTATGAATTTCCAATTTTTACCTTTTCCACTATTCTTGATTTTGTTACTTCATCATCGTCATCATTATTTTTGTATTTCAATTTTTCTTTAATCACAATTATGTTGTAAATAAATTTATGTATTTTCCATAAATATTTTTGTTTGTTTGTGTGGCAAGAATCATAAAAATATACTTAATTTTGGTCATTAGTTTATGTATTTTTTATGTGCCTGTAATAATGGGCAGTAATATTGTATCTTTTATTGAACAGTGAGTGTAAAAGGAAGAAATAAAGCGCCCACATAGTAGGAGCAAGCACACAAATAACAGTAGAATCTCGATTGTCTGTCTACTTTCATAAACACGATTGGAAGTTTGTATTTTACAAAACAGTCGAACCCTGTATAATTTCCTCCTGGAAAGATCAGTTTTGTCCAAGGCTTAGACTAAAAGTAATAATTGGCCAAGTGCGAGTCAGATTCGTACACGGACGGTTCCGTACCAGATTGGGTTTTGTACGGGAGGTACTCCCCCTAGTAGTCCGATTTGACTGATTTCAACAAATATACCGCGCATATATTAGAAACTTATAGTTCCTAAATTTCATTTCAATAGTCCAAGATTCAAAAAAGTTTTTTTTTTGAATAAGAACATGAATTTTAATGGTAAGTTTGTATGGGAAGTACCCCTCCTAGTTATCCGATTTGGCTGATTCCAACAGACGTGCTGCGCCTATATGAAAAACTTATAGTTTCTAAATTTCAGTTTGATAGAACAAAAAAACAAAAAAGTTTTTCGAATAGGAACCTGAATTTTAATGGGGGTTTGTATCGGAGGTACCCTCCCTAGTAATCCGAGCAAACTGAAATTTCGAAAATATAAGTTCCTAATGTAATGCCATCAACCGTTTAAATTTCAAATTCATGGGATTACTGGATCGTATAGCTGCCACACAAACCAAAATGTTTCTTGTACGGGGACCCCTTTAAGTTTTTGAAAATATTTTAGTTTTAGTATTTGTTGCTCATGCCCGCATAGAACTACACATTCTGTGAAAATTTCAACTCTTATTACAATATTTTCTTAATTCCCCATATGACATTCAATTTTGATGAAAATTATTTTCAAATATTCTTTACAATGGTATTTTTCTAAAATCTTCTCTTCAAGGCAAGGCATTGTTGAAGTTTTTTGGTAAAAGGCATTTCAATAGACGAATCTGAATGATCCGCTAATTAAGCTTCTGTCAAAATTGCAGCAAGTTGTCTTTACTTAATTGTTCACCTTCCAACTGTTCATTGATGTCGCGTTATCCAAGTAACCGCGTTTATATTGTGGAAAATGTTGAGATACTTATTGCACAATGTGGTTAACAATTTAGAATATAAAGGTACAATATTATGCATCATTTGTTATTCAGAAGTTAAAAGGAAAATAGTTCGTCGTCGAATCCCAGAGAATCTCGTTAAACCATATTGTACTGTGTCTGTAATAAAAGTCATTCCATTCTAAAATATGTATGAATTTTGAACACTTCTTCCATCAAATTTTACATAACTTGGATTTTCGATTCGATTTATTGTAATGAGATTGGTTCGTCTTACGATATCGAGGTTTAACTGTACATACTAAAAGAAAGATACTACGAATATGTACTAAATGAAACAAGAACATTGGATCGATCGACTAACGACCCGATTCGATCCGACGACGAATCAAAAGAAGAAGTTCAAGTCGTTATCCAAACTTGAGACGAAAATCGTTCGTCTGTTTGTTTGTTTTATGTGCTCGGTCATTTGTTCGGGTTCATTTAGATTTTCCTTTGAAATTCGTTGGTGTATTTATTTGGCTTTTTGTCTTTTTGCTATCTCTCTTTCTTTATGACATTATTGTAATTGCTTTTGCCTTTGTATTTACATTTGTTTTGTGTATGTGAGTGAGCGCGTATGTGAACGATGATTTCAATTGAATTTTATTTAATTTAATTTTGTTGGCATATGTGTGTTTTTTTTTTGTTTTTTTTTTTTTGTAATGATTTTAATAAGAAAAAATTCTCTAGAAATATTTGCTGAAATTTTTATTACTTTTATGATTTACGATTATCCTGATGGAAGACAAAATTTAAGTGATTCGCCTCGAAATCATGACAATTCTGTGTATTAATGAAATCAGACCTGACACTGAGAAATAGAAACTTATGACTAAGAAATTTTCATTATACCAAATTCAAAATCTCATAATCTGTATCTATGTAATCGTATGACAATGTACATAGATAAGAAGAATATGTACATACATACATTATGGGAGTTGCAAGTCAGCCAGTATATTTTGATTACGAATCGAATCGGTTTCCATTGATTTTAATGACTAGATTCTCGATATTCCCTTCATTTGTCATAGCACAAGGCATAATGTATTGTACACAAGCAACAAGTTAATCATGCCCCCCATGCGACCACTCCCTCTTCTTTCCATCCTTAATATTCGTAAACAAACATCATAGCAGAGCACTGACCCAACGAACTCGAGAGAGTGCATCATGTAGACAGTATGCTCTCTACCTCTCTCTCTCTATCTCTCTTTCTCTGTTATTACTGCAGGAGAGAGAGTACTTTGAGGTCTTTGATTCTCTGTTAAGTCTCTTTGTTTCATTTTTTGCTCTGTGTGTGTGTGTAGGTGAGTCAGCTCATCTTATTATTTCAATTATTATTAATTAAAATAAAATTTAGATGACGATGATAATGAATATGTATTTTTATACCATACAAGCTATTGTCAATGGAGACTTGCACTATGTCTTGATGTTTGTAACGCAGAGAACCCATAAGAGTCCAATTTGGCTTGATTTTAGATCGTCGTTTCATGTGATTTAAGCATGGATATACATATGCCAAAACTCTGACGGCTTATTCTACCTGTTAGCACTCTCAACAGGCATGGTGACACTATGTATATATTATGCAATATATATGGTCATAGTAATACCCATGTATGTTTTAACTATGGGGACGGTTAATCGCATTCAGGCTATTCAGAAAAAAGCTCTCCTGCACGTCATGGGTCCTCCTTGGTATGCCACGCCAGTTTTAATATGCCGTGACCTTGTCTTCCTATCTGCTAATGAGCAAATATACAGCCACCGCCAGTCGTTACAATGAGGCTTTATATATGCATGGCATGGCAATCCCCTTGCTATGGGCTTTCCTACAAATGTACTGTTTAATTAAAATTTTTAAAACCATCCCTTATCCTTTTCACACACTTCTTCCTCCCTAATTGACAATTCTTTCCCTCCTTTTTCATATCAACTCATTCTAGAGACACACAGCACATCGATCAGCACTTTGAGATCAGCTTCACTGCTTCCGATGTATTGTACTTGGATAGACAATTAACATGCAAAATATCTGTCAAAGACTATGAAATGATTTGGTAGAACAGTCTTCCAATGTCGATATGATGACAAGCCAAATTCAATCGCTCTTTGTCTGCGTATTTCTTTGCGAAAACTTTTTAATAATCGTATGGCTTCTACGAGTTGACTGACATTTATTCATAGTGCAGACGTGATTTCATTAGACTTGTTATTGTAACTTCAATGGACATCCTTTCTGTTACCTTTATTATCAGCAATTCAATTTTTTGGACAGATTTAACAATCTGAAACCAAGACGTTCGCCCAAAGCATTGGCAAATCTGATTTTAATTGAATACTTACATATGATATACAATAATAACTTACGCATTTGCAAAAAATTGGATGAGTTTTTAATTACATCTAGTTACTGCGGCCTCGAGTGTACCTATTGGGACAACCCACCTTTAATATACATAGTTCCTCGGAGATTCTAATAGTATTCATCAAGAATTGCCATTTGGAGCCATGTATTAGCTACCCATATAGCGGAGTCTGGTCCAAATTATTTCCTATTGCCATACGAACGAACCACTGAATTTTTTACATAATTACAAAATTTTTACAGGTCTTAAGGTATTCAAATGAAATGATTTTATACGCCAACTTTCATGACACCCAGGAACCCAGGGAAATTTTGCGTCCGCCTTGGGAAAGTGTCCGTAACTAGAGACTTTACTGTACATAGCTCTTAACTGCCATAAAAATTATAATGGATTCAATATGACCAAAATTATCTGTTATTGAGTTGTGGAATATATAATTCAATATAAACTACGATTAGAACAAGAAATTATCAGTTAAAATTGTTAGTTTTGCTTATGTTTACAGGAGTAAAGAATTGGCTAGACAAGTTGCTAGTGAATCTCGCTTTCGACCTTACCGTTCTTGAAGGGTGCCCATAGTCGATAGTCTAGGCTACCATCACCACCATTACCAATTTGACAGTCCTTACATCTACTGATGAGCCCCTTGCCGTGGCAATCCACCAAAGAAGAGATAAATAAAACACTATACTCAATTATTATATACTTATCTATGACAACAACGACATATTGAAATAGACTTCGCGAGTGAATTAAAATATTAAACTCTATAAGTTCGAAGGTAGTAGACCAAGAGTGTTCCAAATTACTTACCCATCACTTTAGAGGAAAAATCCATTTCTATTGAATAAAAAGGTCTCTTTCTCTAGCAAAATGAATCATTTAAATTCCAAATATAAACGATCCGCTCACAACGAGGTCCTGTGTTGTGGAAGTCGTCATAACCATCCATTATTATCAATGTACTCATATACTCGTACAACATAATTCTTAAGAATCTTTCTGCTTGCATGAATTTTTATCTTTTATAAATGTTTTTAAGGGTTGCAAAAGAGATTATAGGAGGAATGGTATCCGTCCGATCGTAATGTAAGTTCTTCTACTCTCCTTCTGTTGCTGCTAACTTGCTCTTCTTGCTGTACAATACAATACAATACAATTTATGTTGTTATGATGACAAACAATTTATCTATCACAAATAAAAAAACAAAAACAAAACATACATAACTATCTCGAACCAAGACAAAGCAATAAAATATATAGAAAAAATAAAAAAAAAATCTACGGAGTTCATGCTATACAAATTCATGCTTAAACTTTAGGTAAACTAAACTGGATTCTTGGCAACAAGCGAACAACAGAATAATAAATATCTGCACAAACGACTTAAAAAATGCACATTTACAAGAATAACAAAAATACTACATACTAGAATACACACAATATACATACATAAATTCATAGATATATATATATGTATGTAGATACATATGAAACCTGCTGTAGCTTAATCATCAGATGTATTGCGCACATATGCCATACTATAGTATAGACTACATGCGATACTTGTTAGATATCTTAAAGATACTTATAAAAATTATGTTGAAGAAAAATATATGGTATACATATACCTACTAATATACCATATTACTTTACATTTTCTTTTACAAACTTTTTTCGGAAGACAAGCAACGACGCGATATTTGTTTTAAGTCAATTGCCAGAAATCCTTTTATGTTGCATTTTTATACCCTACACATAGACAATAAATAGTACAATTTAGAGTAATAGAATTAAAAAAGATACTATTGTATATGATTCTACTTCAGTCTTTGATTTTACCAAGAAAATGTCGATAAAACAGGAATTACTTGATCAAAAATATAACTGCGGATTATGTCATCCATACCTATTTTTAGATCATTTCAATAGATCAGACTGTCTACAAACGATTATCCTCGTCATCCTCATCATTTCCATTCACATATATGGCCTCCGGTCTCACGGTTCCATGTACAATATAAAATAAACATCAAGGCAAAGTGATAAAAGATATAAAAAAAAAATATAATACATTATTGCAAAAAATTTTATAGATCCTAAGCAGAGGTATCTGGTGAGTATTTGTTTCGTATAGTGTGTGGTTATATTTAGCTATATTTCTGTTTTTTACCTGCTGTTAAGTGAGTACAATACTTAATTGGATCACAGAAAGATCAAAAAAAATAATAATAATACAATTTCAATACTCTTTGGTCCAATAGATCAAATAACTTTTATTTTTATATTATCAAATGACATCTATGCATGTAAGTATTTATTCGGATGCCGATGTTAATCATTGATTGTCGAACTTTAAAAGGAAGCCAATGACAAAAATGTATATAGTAAATATATAGTAAAACTGATCATTATTAAAGGTTTCGTATTCGACCAAGGCTTATTATAGTAGTCACACTTTTCTATAGAAAAAGTTTCAGTTCAACAAAATTGGTTAATTTTCTTATAGTTTTTATTTGTTCCAAATTTTATATAGGTAAAAGTATCTCTCCCGCAAGCGTTGATTTACTTTCACAAAACAATTACCTTCTTCCCGTCTTTGACAAAACTATCTAAGCTCAAAGAATTATTGATTGAAACAAAAAATAACAATCAAAGAGAGATGTTTGATTGATTGATATACTATAAGTGTCTGACCTACATAGATACTTATATTTTTTCACCAACCATGTAAATTTCAAAACTCTAGGATTACTGGATCGTACATCACCAATACAAACACCGAGCAAAACTTAGTCGCTATATCTCTAAGATTTTTTAAGTAAAATTTCATCCACAAATTCAGACTTTTCGGGTGAATTTTTGAAAAAAAAAAGTCTGCAACTCGCTTCATTAGCATAGAATTAGAATATTAAAACCGGTTCAATGTGTTTTAGGGGAAAGAGGTAAATTTAAAAAAAATTATAAAAAAACACCTGGATTTCGACAACAAAGCCAGCTACCAATTATGAATATACACCTTCCAGGGATCCACTCAAACACATCAAAAAAAAAAAAAAATCCATCAAAATCTGTTAAGCCGTTCAGGAGGAAGTTCACTGTCAAAGATCCTTACAGTAGAATTTTATATATAAAGATATATGTATAAACATCTGTAATTTTCATCTGAGTTATTCTGTCAAAACTTTCTTTATATGACACTGTGAATTTATGTTTCTTATTTCTATTGTAGTTCCTTGTATGACCCTTCTATGACTTTACAATCAATATGATCTGAAGTCGGACGAAACAAAAATTGAATGAGCATCACTTGCATTTCAAAAAGTAGTCCTGAATTCTGGCTCAGATCAGAGACTATAAATTGAGTGCCGCCATGAAGTTTATACTAGTTTTATTGAACATACTCCCTTCCCAGCTTAAGAAATTTAGTGATCTTACCAGAGAATGCAGTTCTTTATATCAAAAGGAAAGAAATGAAAAAAAAAAAAAAAAAAATGAAAACACAAAAAAAAAAAACAAACAATTAAAATATAAAGTTTCTCTAGTCATATTATTTGTTTGTCTGTTTTGCCTAAGCATATGGTATATCCAACTAACCTAGCAATCTTTGTGTGTGTGTATCTATGTAAAAATGCATACATGCATATGAGTTACATGTTTGTGTGTATGTCTATTTGTTTTTGCATTTTGTGTGTTTGTTTTATTTTAAATAAATTCTAACCAAAAAACAAGAAACCAAGCCAACTTGCAACTTACAAAAAAAGAAACAACACACACAACATACAAAACACGAAAGGCAGGCGAAGAATGTTTAACTTGATAAAAATATATAAAGAGCAAACAGTCTACAAAATTTAAGAGAGAGTAAACATTACAAATAAAAAGAAATTTCTCTTTAACTAAGAAAACTAGAAGCAGCAACAACGCATCTCACTCATCTCATTTGAATCAAAGCACCTCAATAATGATAATGATAGAAATCTTCTCTTGTAATAGCAAGAAACACTGTAACATGTAACTGAAATTGTTGTTAACCAAGTTACCCATATTCCCTAGTAAAACTTGATTAGTGCGGTTTTGGTGGATTGAGAGATCTGTCCCAGACTTTCAGATCTTCAGATGAGAAAGAAATGTCAAACAAATCTTAAATGGAAAAATCATAAGAAATACACATACACTTTTGAGTCGACTGGAGCCTCATTTCGAATTTCTATTACAAGTCAAATGAAGGACTGAGTCCTCCATAAAAAAAAATTATATACTTGCCTCACAAAAGCACGTGAATGGCTCGACTGATTTCAAAAAATGTTTTTTTTTATTTTTTTGCCTCAATACTGGAGTGGTTTTGGAAGTAAGAAAATTAGAAAAAAAAAATCCACTAATATTTTGGGTAAAAGAGGCAGAACAACGTGTATCTGAATATCGAGTACTTTATAAATATCAAAAATATTTATTTATTTATTAAAATCAATTATAGCATAACACATTTTGTTATTAAAATTCTACAATAGTATTACAAGACAACTAGTGTCGAGGCCTTGAGCTCTACTTTTATAAACTATTTGCATTCCAAACAAAATGCTCAAACGATTTTATAGATAGATAGTAGATAGAAGATTTTTCTCTATATTGGAGGATGCGACTGTTGCGACCTGTTGCTCTCTAGTTTTTGGCAAGTATCCAGAATGTGACTCGTCAATATACTTGTACAAGGATGCTTGGTGTTGGTGTTCACAGTTACCAGGTAAATATGGTTGATGCTGCTGTGTCCAATGCGCTATTTTGATCTAGGGCAGTTGACAGGGTAGCGGGACTTAACCAAAATTGGATTAAAATCCTTAAACCAATGCTATTGACTATTTTCCCATTAAGGTAGGAGTAGAGAGCGTTTTTATGGCCTTTTTTGCGAAAGGGATGATGCTGAAGGCGTTTGATTTTGCTGCTGTAGAGAATTTGTCTAAGGTCAAAATCATCTAGTAATCGAGAAATTCTTTGATTTCTTTGATATTGTAGTTTAAAAACTAACTCCTACACAGCTTCTTCTAGTCAGTCATATAGATTATTTACAAATAGAAGAGAATGTGATCGGTCGATTACTGGTTCTAGTACTTGACAAAATTTGTGATAGAAGAAGGAAGAAATCCAATTGTATTTAATTTTTAAGACATCTAAAATTTAATAATTTTAAAGAGAAAGGAAGAGGGAGAGCATACATACACATATGTAATAATTAGAGAGAAAGAGATTTGTATGCATTAAGCTTGCATGTATGTAAAAAAATATTCATATTTCATATTTTCTCATAAGATATTTTTGTTCCATTTTCTTTTTTTTTATTTGTTATTCGTTTTCGGTTGGCTCCTCTTTGTTTGTGTATGTACATTTTTGGTTTTATCTTTTGCTTTGGCCTTTGTTTGATGTTGGTTGCTAGTTCTTTTTAATTCAAAAGTATGTTGTAGTAGTAAGTAATTTACAATTCTCAGCTCAGTGTTTCTGTTTCTTTGACATACAATATTTTTCTCATTGCAACATTCCTTTTGCTCTTGGCTTGTTGTTGTTGTGCTCATACATTGTTTTGTTTTTATGTGTTTGCGTTAATTTTACGAAATCTGCTTATGCGCGCAGTCTCTCCGCTCTTCTTTGCTGCTGTTGCTGTTGCTCACCTGCATTCCTTAGAAGAGGCAATGGCCAGAAAGCAAGCCAGCAAGCAGAGTACCAAGCAGCAAAACACAACACAACAACAACAAAGAATAATGTGAAGCTACCTTAACATTTTCCACCTTGTCTAGGTTCGGCAACTAACGTCGTTGGCTTGGTCGGGTCTTCTTCGGTTTATCATCATCACATCGCATCGCATCGCATCGCAACGTTGTTGTATAAAACACAGCGCAAACGCATCGCTTTGCCGTATGCTCTTATTATACCAAGCAATGCGTTGGTTGCTCTTTCTATCTCATATCTAGCTCTCAATAGCTTGCCATTGCGTCTCTCATTTTTATTGCGCTCATTAAATTGTTTTGTTTAGTCGTGTGTGCAACTTACGATTGTTTGTCATTTGTTTGTACTTTCGTCGTTATTCTTTTGCTTTTGCTATTGCTCTCACTTGACTCATTGTTGCTTGAGTTCAACTTGCATTTGACTTCCGCACATTACACGAACATCCAACCTATCCAACCCCATGCATTCATCTCAGCCATTCCGGCCCATTACCACAGCGCCTCTTTCTATCGTATTGGGTTGGGTTGTTCAAAAAGTTAGTTAGCATTTTGTTCGATGATCTTCTGCTATAGGTAAATTTTCTCCTTTATCTCTAGAAAAAACTTCTTAAATTGTTTTTACATAGACGAGTATAATGTCTTCAGAAACAAACATACTGCCAGTCAAAGAGTTATGCAATGAAAGTCTCATAGCGCTAGGTCTGGACGATATATATGGCTGGCAACATATCCGAACCAAGCTACAGGAATTTCAATTCCGTAGATCAAACTTTAATCTGGTTGTCGGTCTCTTAACGGCGTAAGGAATTACCTTCCATCTATTATTGATTAGCTTAGGACGATGCTGATTCTATGGGATACAGAACTAATCACAACACACATTAGAATTTAGCATTTGGTTATATAAAAGCAGAATATCTGCCCATCTCATTAACTTTTTTGTTTCACTGGGCTACATTGGGAGAAGTCGTGGTTATCTTGGCAGCAAGCAGTTGGCAAGCAAAAGAAAAAAAAAGGTTCTCGGTTTAAGTTGAGAAGCATAAAGAACAAAAAAGGTCCTCTGTTTGTTTTTTTGTTCTTTGTCACTTGGGCCGCATTGATACGTGGCTTGGGCTGTGGTTGGACAGTCCTGGTGTTTTGTTTGGTTTGCATCTCTCATATTTCATTTCACCCATTCCGATTTAAGTGATTTCAAATGATTGTGAATGCTTCCAATGAACTCGAACAGTCAATAAGAGACTTAAGAAGAATTAAATGTATATGTTTAGTATGTTTTATCTTTATTAATCTTAGAAGGGACATCAAAGCGACGAGTGTCTTTCACTGGAAAGAAAACCATAACGTATCTTTGGATGAACTGGTTTTGGCACTGACCTTTTTTGTTAGAAGGGTCTCATAAAAAAGTAAGGCCATCTACACATTTTCTAAAATACTTTGTGAACGATATTCCGAATCCCAGTATTATCCACCCTGATGATAACCCGGAACTTTTTTTTGGGTAAAACCCAGAATTAGAGTCACCATTTAAAGGAGTGACTGGTCCATAGCTCACATCTCAATTCGAGGGAAAATCTGTGGCCATTGGAGAAGAAGAGGCTTCCACTCATTATGAAGAATTTACTTTGGGATAGAATGCAGCATAAATGGAATAATATTCCCAGTACCCATAAATTGGTAGAAAATATATTTGTGAATGATATAAAAGAACAAGAGTTTTTGGACCAAAATTTAAAAAAAAATTAATTCACATCGAACAAACTGAGCATAATTGTCCGCATGAGGTTAAATGAATCATTATTCTATTAACGATTACTTCAAAAGTGCAAAACATCCAGACGGCAGTTGCTTCCCATTGTTCAAGTGTCGTAAGTTTTCTATTGACAAAATCACTCTGACTTTTTGAACAACCCAATATATGGTTTCTTATATTTAAAGTTGTATCTCTCTTTTTCTCTGTGCTCTTAATATTTTTGTATATTGTGGTTTGGGTTTGGTGCTGTTGCTGCTGCTCCTATGTGGGGGTTTCCTTGCCTGTATTTCAAGTAAGTTAAAATCAATGCATATTCTTTGTTGTTGTTGTTGTTTTTTAAGTTATATTTTTGCATTTTCTATTAGAATTTGAAAGGTTGTTATTTCTTTTCTTTTTTTTTTTTGTTTCTTTTTTGTGTAAGTAGAAAGAAAATAAGTAAATGAGGAGGTTGCCAGATATTTTTTGTAATACAGAATTTTTATACTTTTCACGTAGTATAGTATTATAAGTTTGTCATGAATTTTGTATCAGTTACAAGGGTGGCCCCCTTCACCCATATCATAAAGTGTATATATTCTTGATCAGCTCGATTAGACGAATTGATTAAGCCATGTCCGTCTGTCCATCTGTTTGCAAGCAAACTAGTCCTCCAGTTTTTGAGCTAGAGAGCTAAAATTTTGCACGAACCTTTCTTTTTACCATACGCAGAACCACCCTAATCGGACCACTAGGGGGGTACCTCCTATACAAACCACCCTTTTAAATTCATGTGCTTATTAGAAAACCTTTTTGTTTTTTGTCCTATCAAATTGAAACTTGGACACTATCAGTTTCCAATACAGGCATAGGACATTTATTGGAACCAGCCGAATCGGACCACCTTCCATACAAATCCCGTGAAGAGTATTTCATCCTCGGCATAGTCGAAGACAACCTTCTTTCTATTTTTTTTTTTTTTTTCTTATATCAACTGTTTGGAAGTGAACTAATCGGTCCCAATAAAATTCTACACAAATAAAAAATCAATTGAAAATCATTGCAAATATTTTCTATAAAAATACCATAAGTTTCCACCATTTGGATCAAGCATTTGCTATATAATCGAATACTTATATATATTAATATGGGTCTATCGTTATAACAAGTGGTTCACGAAAATAAAATGCTGTTGGTTCGAGGACTTCTTTAGATGAAATTGGGGGAATGGTATTGGGCAGTTCTATTGAGATTCTGGTATTGATCAGGAATTCCAAGGATTATGATTTGCATTATATGTATAAAATTGCAATAATGTGGCAACACTAAATTGCAAGAAATTTTGGATTTGAAATAAGAAACTTGTGACTTAAAAGTCTTCGTTTCGTTCTTCGTTCTTATTTCTCTATATCACAAGCAATAAATCTAACTAGAAAAAATTTCAAGAAACTTAAGACTCTCCTTCTTGTTCTTTATAGTTTTGTGTCTGTGCCTGTGTTTGTTTTTTTTTTTTTTTTTTTTTTATTGTGTATGTGTATCTGTGTGTGTAATGTATGGTGGGACTTGGATAACTACAACAGGTGGTGGATAAGTTAGAGAGGCGAGGCGGAATATTGTGGGTCGGCTGCATAACAAATGCATGCGAAGCGTGCAAACAAGGAATTAAAGTGAGTATCTACACAATAAAATTTTATTTACTTAAAAATAAAGCAAAATAAAAAACAAAAAAGGGAAACTAAAAAAAGAAAATTACAATCTATGAAATACAATAAATAAGAAATACTTAAGCAGTGTGAACTCAAGAATATCGAAAGATCAATAACCAGAAATATGTAAGCATGTAGGAGAAAGGAGGACTACTAAAAACACTACAATACTATTATTATTATTTTGTTTTTTTTATTTAAATTTTATCTATAGCTTTCTTATAATACTAAGTAGATTTAATAATATATAAAATGTATATTAATTATTTAGTTATATAGAACTGTATAAACTATTCTATCCTGTTAGGGGGGGTCTATAATATTGATTAAGAACATGTGTTCTGTTTAGTCTGCGAACCTCTTCACTATTGTCTTACAGATTTAAGGCTTGGGTATTGTGGTGGCTTTCTAGTCTATCCATGTACATAGTACTGAACTTTTTTATTTCCTCTTTTAGTTTAAAAATATTAAGATCTTTGTGATGGATATCTTTGTATTATCTCAATATTAGATTTACTTGCAGTTCCCCATAGTTGTACGCCATAAGTCCAAACTGTTTTCAACATTGTTTTGTATAACAATACTTTGTTTTTTAAATTGAGTTTTGTCTTAGGATTAATAAGCCAGTACATTTTTTTAGTCTTCATTTTTAGATGTTGAGCTTTTTCTTTTATGTGAGGTTTCCAAGTTAATCGACGATCTAAGTGCAATCCAAGGTATTTCACAGTATATTGCTGACAGGCATAAATGACTGATCTATTTAGAGTGTCAATCCTCTCCACTCCTGTATCCTATTGTAGTTGTAAATGTGACGTGTGTTGATTTACTTGGGTGGACTGTAATGTTACATTTATTCAACCAGTTTTGCATCAAATCCAGCTGACTTTGGATAATGTAAGAGGCATCAATAGAGTTGGCTGCTAAAGCAAGAAAGGCAGTGCCACCGGCATAAGTAGCCAGAGTAATGTATAAAGTGTCTTACTAACCTTCACTACAAAGCAATAAACTCACACCTACAATGACCTACAATGTGGAGTCACCACCTTTTCGTTCATCTTCTTCAATACTCATAAGACTACGTCTTACCCAGAAACATATTTTTGGCAGTAAACATAAAGGATACAGTCCTTGCACAAGTCCAATCCTCTCATCATCATTATCGGTTGCATCTCGTTGAAGTACAATGTTAATCATCGATTTAAAAAAAAACCAATGTTGTCCACCTACTGTTGCTTCTTTAAAAGCCACCGAGCCACTTTACTGTAGGCTTTTCTACTTTTTTATACGCCATGGAGCTGTAAATCTTTTAAAAATCCTAGCAGATCGATCTTCTGTAATGCATGATTCACTGGACAAGCAGTCTCATGTGGTGCCTACGTATTCGTACTAAAACTACCCTATACTACACACTAGCTTGGTTTTCGACCGTGGCGGGACCACTAATTGACATCTTACTTCGCCAGGTAAAGCAGGTTAGGCTACACTTCTGTTCAATTCCTCATCTCTACAGGCCTGCTGCATAATTGCAACGATTATCCCGGACGTTGTATTCGAGGAGTCTTCATCCTTTAGCATGGAATTAATTAAGCCATTTGGTGTAAGGTTCCCTCCACCTTTGTTGTGATTAAACCTATGAGCTGTATAAATCGGGAATAATTCATAAGAACATGACGATAATTTTCTCGCTGGAGAACAAGCAGTACGGGTCATCTACATAGTTTATTTTATGCAGATACTCCCGAAAATATCCATGCTCTGTAAGGAACTACGTGAGATTGTAGTAAAGCGTACCATGTTTCTTAGACGCGCAAACACTGATGTTGAAAATCAGCTAGAACGTTCAATGCTCTTTTGTTGATCTTTTCAATCGCTACTGCCAGGAGTCAGTTGATGTGTAATAGACTCCACACATCTCTTTGCATATTTTGGCGTCCTTTACTGTTGGGTGACCCATTGGGTTTACTGCCTAGCGAACATGGCAGTGTCTTACTCCCCATTATAAAAAAAACAAAACCTTGTTTTAAAAACTTAGTAAGCTAAACTTAAGGCCTCTTGTTATTAGAAATTTTGGTTATACCTAGAGATGGGTGTGGGTCTCAAGATTAAAAAACACAGATGCCATGAAAAAGTATATGAAATGGATGTTAATTGTGCTCACTGATTTTCCTTTAAATTTTCTAATTTTTCAAAACATTATACTTTATGGCTCTTATTCTCTCTCTCTCTCTCTCTCTCTCTCTCTTTTCACTTTTCCCCTCCCCATTCCCTCTCTTTCATTGTTGGATTTGCCTCATGACATCTCATGTTTGTTTAAATTCAAGTTATTTCAATTTATTTCGTTTAATTTTAATTTAAGCTTTAACTACTCGTGCCGCACATTGTACAATATGTAGCTTTTATTTTATTGTATAAAAGATACAAAAAGATAGAAATATGTATTGTGTATCTGTGTGGTATGTTTGCAAGTTATATTTCGGTTATTTTTTGTTTCTTTTTCGGTCATGGATTTTAAAATACTTCTTAAACAACAACAAGAAAAACAATCTTGAATGTATAATTAAATTTTGTTTAAAACACACAACCAAACAACAACAACAAACAATGTATCTTTTTCTGAATTGAATTGAATTGAATTGAATTGTTTCTTTTTGTGTTTTTTAAGTTTTTCATATCTTGTTTATTATTGTTTTTCTTGTAAACTTTTGTAATAATTACAATAATAAAAAACAAAAAATGAAAATAGATTATATTTTATATAAAACACATACACACATCAAGATACATGTGCATGTGCATATACTGTATCTATAACAAGTATCTATTGTAGTCAGTTACTCTCGTAACATTCATTGAAATATGTAATGTATCTATAAGTAGAAAAAAGATACATTGTTTTTGTAAAAATTTACTTCTTTAAGCATTTTTTAGTCTTCGTCGTTGTTATGAGTATTTTTTATTATTTTATTTGTTTGTGTTTTTGCAATAAATATCCAATACATAGTCACTCACACACACACACACACACACACACACACACACACATACAGAAAGTAAGCAAAATAAGAAGAGAATACAGAGAGAATGAAATACAATACTTATGTATAAAAACGTATCTATGATTATTATTATTGTTATTATTATTATTGTATTATATTAAATTATTTGACTCCATGTTTCTGTTTTTCGTTTGGTTGGTTCATTGGTTCGCTGGTTGTTTGGTTGGGTTTCTTTTAAAGGTTTATTACTACAATATATGTATGTACAACATAAAATGGTTATGTATTTCAATATTTCTTTATTGAATGAAACAAAAGCAACAATAACAACTTTTTATATGCACAATTGTATTTTTATATGGTACGCGGACATACCTCTTACGATTATGTAGTATTGTATCTCATAGTGTGTGTATGTACTTATTTGTATCTGAGTATCTACACGTGTGTATTTATTTAGTAAATTGTGTGTACATTACGATTATAATGAAGAATGAAAGAACAACAATAACAACAACAACAATAACGTATTTAATAGATATGGAAAATAACTAAATAAATATTTTACGAAATAAGAAAAAGATTAAATAATGAAATGAATAAAAGAAATACGAGTAACTAAAGAAAAATGTATGAAAAAGAAAAAAAAAAAACAAGAATATTTACACATTAACATTGACGATGATGAGATTTCAACCAAGATTATCATCTACCTTTTATATTGAACATTGAATATACAAGATGGGCCTGCATGAGTGCATTCATACTCTCATTTTGAATACATTACATTTAGATCGCAGAGTATACATATGTATTTTTTTTTTTCGATGGGGAAGCATTAAAAGCCGAACGAATCTACTATTCGAAGTGTGAGAATTGCACCCACTAAACCCCACCATCCCAAGTCCTACAGTCCCCCTGGCACTACCGCAAAGCATTACGTCAAGGAGGAAAGAGGGAGCATAACAGCTCAAAGTCTGCTTTTACCCCATGTAAATCAAAACAAATTTACGTTAAAACTTCTTGTCAATATCAAACTAATGACCTATCTATGCTGTCTTCGTTCGTCTGAACTCGTCGTAATCGTTCAATATGCCGCAGCTCTGTCATGATTTGAGCTGCAGCCTGACTTACCACATCCCAATTCAGCTGTGATTCACACATATGCCGGATGTAGTTCGACACAGTCGGCACTTCACCAAACGCAGATGAGATCATTGATCTGGCAACATCAAATCTTGGGCAATGCAGGAAGACGTGTTCTTCATTTTCGTTTTCGCCTGTGCAACTCGGACAGAAGGGATCATCATCACATCCCCGCTTATACAGATACTCCTTAAAGCACCCGTGACCGCTCAGGAACTGGGCTAGGTGATGGTTAACCTCTTCATATGTGTAAGTATTCCTATATAATAGAGGTCCGCCGTTCATTTTTAGAGTGAATAATTCATATGTTATGCCCTTTAAAATGCATTCAATCAGTCCTCTAATATCAACATACTAAATAATAATTAGTTTTGAATGATCGTTCTTACTTCCCATAAAAAACTACCAATTAAAATGCAAGTTCTTATTATAAAAATATTTAGCGTGATGGAAATCAAAATGAATGACGGTACTTGAGAGCGGTAAAGTGTTTGTGCATGAGTAAGAGAGAGAGAAATGCTTTATTAATGTTTATTGAGTTTACTCACGTTTACCAAAGACTACGACTTTGCTTGTGTCGTTGGTCCTTTGTTACCATGCCGGGGCATATCAAAGCGCGCCGGGACTGCTAGTAATATTATAAAACACAATTGCGGTAATTATTTTAAAACTTGATTCCTATCGTATAGCTCCCATACAAACTCATACCTTTCTTGTATAGGGACCTAAAATATTAACTTTATATTAATTTTAGTATTTGTTGCAATAGCCCCGATAGAACTACACATTCTGTGAAAATTTAAACTTTCTACCTGTTCGGACTCATCTCAATACATAACATGACATTTCAGTTCTTCTGTTGTTCCTCAAGGAAGCTATCTTGGCCCATTATTGTTCAATCTGTTTATAAACGACCTTCCTTTATCCTTGAAATACTCTGCCTATCGTTTAACAATATCTTTTCGCATATTAGACTACAAGAGGATCTAACCTCCCTCCAATTTTGGTGTTTATGTAATCTTCTGCGCTAAATGCATGTTCATCGTCAGAGACCTCATTTAGCTTCTTATACGATAGACAATAATTCTTGGAGTGATTTTAGACCCTAAACTGAGTTTCAACCATCATATTTCATCAACTATTAATAAAGCTAAGAGTATTTTTGGCTTTATTAAAAGATGGTCTAAAGAATTTAATGATTCCTATACTATTGTACCAAGATTCTTTTCATCACTCTAGTCCGCCCTGTACTTGAATACTGTTCGTGTGTCTGGAGCTCTCAATATAAAAAACATCAAGACCGCATTGAGTCTATACAGAAGCAATTCCTTCTCTTTGCACTTCTTGGTTTAAATTGGGATCCCAGTGTACGTTTGCCTTCATACTTTAGCAGGCTTCTTCTTACAGATCTCCCATCATTGCAAAATCGCCAAATAACTCTTGGTATAAGCTTTCTTCAAAAACTTATTACTGGTAATGTTGATTCGTCAGTGCTTTTTAGCCAACTTAGTTTCTGTGTCCCTAGTCGTACATCCAGAAATTACGTTCCCTTAGCTTTAGGTACATGTACAACTAACTATAGCCTACATGATCCTTTCCGAGTTTTATGCACCCTTTATAATAAGTTCTATCACGTCCTCTCGTCTGAGATCTTGCCCTCTGCGCTTAACATCATCGTCCTTCGTTGGCTTCGGGAATTGGAACGAACTGCTACCAGATGAAGTGGACATCGCCCATTGGCTCTCACATCCTTTCTGTCTCTGACCACAATTGGCTGTGAGTAGGGTCATAGCTTGTAAAAATACCTCCAACGGGTGGATTTCTTATATATTATCTTACGTTTAATTTTAAGTAATTAAAATTGTTTTAAGACTAGCTCTAATCACTTGTTTTGTTATTAATTTTTTTTTTATTTTTGTCTTAATATCACGTATTATGTTAAAACCTTTTATTTTTAAGTTTGACATATTTTGTCATAATAAATAAATAAAAAATAAAGAACTTGATCGAACTTGTATTGTAAGATTACTTCCGTGGCCGAGCGCATTGAGCTGGTGTCTCGTAATGCGCTCAACGTGGGTTCGAATCCTCCTGAGGCAATATTTTCCGCTTATTTCTTACATATAGTTTTAAATTTGCTTATCGTAACAAAAAGGTGATGTAAATCAATGTCTCCTCTAAACACTACCTTGTACGGTTTATGAGACAGAGCTAGACGGACAGCGTAGCCTTAGTAATATGATTCCTTTTGGTATCCTTTGTATAAGCAACCCTAAAAACGTACCTGATGTAATGAAATGAGTACTAGCTATTAAGACCTACGACTCTACGTAATTGTTATTACAGTTTAAGTGGATAGATTAGGATAGTGAAAAGTGTGTGAAGTTAAGGGAAGTAAGGACATAGGGTATTTTTTATCCTTAGGACATAGCATACACGACTAAAAAACTAAATTTTCCAATGTCAAAT
This sequence comes from Amiota minor, assembly GCA_037043295.1. Lineage (NCBI taxonomy): Eukaryota > Metazoa > Arthropoda > Insecta > Diptera > Drosophilidae > Amiota > Amiota minor. Next base: position 65,929 of record JBAMAW010001568.1, on the reverse strand, counting down.
TTTCCAGACTACATACCAAAGGCTTTTCAAAGAAACGTGTCCATTTTTTAATAAGTAGATGACTTTCATATAGGAGGTGTTGGACGCTTTTCCAAACCTATTCACTTCCAGCTAAGATAGAAGTTTTGTTGAGAAGCATTAATTTCTTGAGTCCAATGAAATATGTGCATCCTTAAGACTCCCATTATCATCCGAATTCTATTAATATTCCAAGCTCTTTGGTTACACAAAATTCTCTAAAAATACTGAGATTTTAAGATGTTAAGCAATAGTAAATGAAGTACCAGTGTTTAACGTGCTCACCTATCTGTGAAGACTTAAGAACACGGTGCCAAGCATGGATTGATAAACGTCAATCAACGTCCCCTTGGATATATATCCGTAGGTCCCAAATTTAAGTCATATTTATTTTGGTAAATATGACTCTCTCCTTGGTGGGGAGCGAGGCCCATCTTAAACTTCTGCTGCTCTCTGGGTCACAGCACCCGGTTGTATAACGCAACTGCACGTCGAGTTATTACTCTACCCGCATTTGGGTATTAAACCACAACCACCACGATACTCCCACAAGGGGGCCGTACCCGCTGGCCAGGACGGAAACAAGTTCCGTGGGCTCCTGGGCCAAGTGCGAGTCAGACGCGTACACGGAGGGTTCCGTACCAGATTGGTGTTTGATTTGACTGATTCCAACAGATGTATACCGCGCATATAATAGAAACTTATAGTGCCTAAATTTTAGTTCAATAGTCCAAGAAACAAAAAAGTTTTTTGAATAAGAACCTGAATTTTAATGGTTGGTTTGTGTGGGAAGTACCCCTCCTAGTTATCCGATTTGGCTGATTCCCACAGATGTGCTGCGCCTATATCAAAACCTTATAGTGTCTGAATTTCAGTTCGATAGAACAAAAAACAAAAAAGTTTTTCTAATAAGAACCTGAATTTTAATGGGGGTTTGTAAGGGAGGTACCCTCCTTAGTAATCCGAGCAAACTGAAATTTCGACAATATAAGTTTCTGATGTAATGCCAACAACCGTTGAAATTTCAAGTTCGTGGGATTACTGGATCGTATAGCTGCCATACATACCAAAATTTTTTTTTTTTGGTAGACCCCTTTAGGTTTTTGAAAATATTTTAGTTTTAGTATTTGTTGCTGATGCCCGGATAGGACTACACATTCTGTGAATTTCAACACTCTAGCTATTGCGGTTTATGAAATATGACCCGCGGACGGACGGACAATTAAGTCTCTGCAATAGGGTTCCTTTTAATACCCTTTGGGTCCGGAGCCCTAAAAAGAAAACACGAAGTATAATACTTAACAAACATCATAACCATGAAATAATGTAAAAACCGATCAAGTAGAGTAGTCTTTGGGAGTTCATTATAGAGGCCAGTGGACATGTATGTGTCAGTGCTAAATCTGACTTATTTCTCTTTATATACTTATATACTTACACTTCCAATGAGTTAACTTTGGTTGTTTTATCAATATGCAAGTATGTACTTATAAAATAAATGTTTAATGCTATTTCTTAATTTGATATTATTTCATATTTTTATTACATACTTGTTTCGTTTTATTCGTTTCGTCATCATCATCATCATCATTATCAACATGATTTTCAATTCTTGCACTTGCGTTTATTTAACTTTTTTTCAATAGAATTATTTCTGGAATCGATAATATGTCGGCGACTAAATGCATCTGCGGACAACGTAAATAGCGTGTATCTGTTTCTGACATATTCATGACAATTCGTTGGAATTGATTTCTAATATTTGAGGGGTAAAAATGCACTCTTATCTATAATTGTACAAGTATAGGTATACACAAATACATACAGATACAGATATTATATCTACTTTGACTGCTTTCTTTTTGACAATTTTTTTTTTTTATGAAAACCTTCAAAACAGAACACGCACAAATGTTCTTAACAATCAAGATGCAAGATGATTTTTAAAAATAAATTATTTTGATGATGATGAGAGAAAAATATATGAGTTCGCGTCACCGAAGAAGTGATTGCCAAAACTGAGGCCTTTTTTTCTGAGAGCAATCACAAGTTGTTCTGCCAAAAAGATATCGAAAAGTTAAAATCACTTTTAAGGTGTCATCTACTTCACGTAAGTACCTCTTATGACTTTTCAAAACTATTCTGTAAACTTTTTTTTATGTTTTCTGGAATTGAAACTGCATAATTGGTGCTTATATGATGACTAATCGTATGGAGAAGAGTCCTCAGAAGACACGGCATGCCATTGCTTTATTTTACAGATATTTTTCTCTGGAAAAAACATTTTCTAATCGCAACTCTATAACAAATTTCTTCCATTGTTTTGAAAATTACAAAACTGGGGTCACTTAAACCCCACTATAACTTCTAAACTAATAGTCAGAATAACATGAAATTTTGAAGCTTGGTACTCTCCTGACATTATATGGGTTTAACTAGAGTGACTTATTAAGTGATGCGTTAACTTGTGCTCAAATTGGCACAACAAAATATGCAATCAGTTACGTCAATTGTAATAAATATATTCCCGAAATATAAACGGTAATCCGATACGTCATACAGCATATCAATACCAGACCTCCATTATCAATTAATTCATTCCTCGCTTTCTTCGCAACTCAAATTTAACAAAAACTGACTCATTGATTTCATTAGAAAAATCTGAAACAACTGGTTGTACTCTTTTGCAATCATACAAATGCTAACAGATTGCTTTCCACGAATGAAAATAATCTGTGTTCTTGGATACAGTTGTATTTCGGGTAATTATATTCGTTCAAATTATAACTCCGCTGATATTCTTAATGGCATTAAATTCCATTATATACATAAACTTATATTTATCTGGTGTCTTACCTGAATTTTAATGGCGGGTTTTTATGGGTGGTACCTCTCCTAGGTGGCCGATTTGGCTGATTCCAACAGATGTAAAGCGTCTATGTCAAGAACTTATAGTGTCTAAATTTCAGTTCGATAAAGGAAAAAATAAAAAGTTTTTCTAATAAGAAACTGAATTTGTATGGGGGTTTGTATGGGAGGTACCCTCCCTAGTGGTCCGATCAAACTGAAATTTCATCAAGATAAGTTTCTAATGTATAGCCACCAACAGTCCAACAGTCCATTTCAGGATCGTAGGATTACTGGATCGTGTAGCTGCCATACAAACCAAAAGGTTTCTTGTATGGGGACCCCTTCAAGTATTTTAGTTTTAGTATTTATTGCTGATGGCCGAATAGAACTACACCTTTTGTGAAAATTTCAACTCTCTAGCTATTGCGATTTATGAGATATGACCCGAGGACGGACGGACGGACACCGAAGTCTCTGCAATAGGGTTTCTTTTAGTACCCTTTGGGTCCGGAACCCTAAAAAGGAAGAAATTTAAAAAAAAACCATAAGAATTTCAAATAAAATGCCTCCTTTAGTTTTGAATTACTTACCAGGCCTCAAAGAGCCTGTAAATTAACCATTATTCTTAAAAACTGTTGTGACTGTTTTGGGCTTAGTTGATATTAACTTACAACAAGTCTTTATAGGGATATTGTAAGAGGTTTCTTTGTCTTAAGTTCACTCCAATGTCTCTCATTATGATTGAGATTAGGAGATAGACATGGCTACTTAATAAAACCCCCCCTTGTTATCGAAACTATGTGCTCACTAGCTGCGATGATTGTTTTGGATCATTGTGCAGTTGAAACTTAGGTTACTGGATTGTATAGCTCCCATATAAGTCCATACATTTCTTGTATGGGTTCTCCTTTGAAATTTTAACTTTATCTTAGTATTTGTTGCTGTAGCTCCGATAGAACTACACATTCTGTGAAAATTTCAACTCAAGGATAGACGGACTGCGTACCCTTTGGTCCGGAACCCTAATAATACTATGTTTCTTTCCGATTACAATAACCACCATATCCTTGAGTTTTTTACTGCTTATCTGCACATGCATTTCTCTATAATTTTCACGTTTTACGTTACGTTTGAGAATATTGAAACTGGTAGTTTACACAACCGATTTGACCAATATCTAATGATGATCATCTAATGGTATACCTATAATGGTATGATAATTGTATAGAAAATATGCAAAGAAAAGTACACAATAAAGTTAAAAATTGCTAAAATTCATAAGATATGAATTATGGAAGCTTGGGTTTGTGTGAGAAACTAAAATTTTTATTAAATGTTTAAAAAGAGTCTTAATTTATATATTCACCTTGAGATTAAACCCATTCTCTCAATATCCCAAACTATGTATAGTGTTTATTATAAGTTGATATTTTCAACAGATTTATGCTTTGTAAAATGAATAGATTCTATAGTATCAATTGAAGTTTTTTGTTTTCTTGAGAATTGAAAAAGTCCTCGCTGAACTGAGACAAAGATCCAAGATCCTCAGTTGCGAATTTACAAAATTGCCCCGAACCTTAAAAAAAGACTTCCCGAGAAAACAACGGGTCCGACAGGTCTTCCATGAAGTGCAGGAGGGCAATCCCATAGGGGAACTGGAAAGAGACGTACTTTAGAATGTATTTTGAGCTTATGTTTCCAAAAGTTTTCAGATAAAAGTAAATCTATGATTTCATATATGTAAACCCTTTATATACAATAAAAAAAAAATCTTAATATTTCTTAATCAATTATAAAGTTCAATATATACAATATTACATATGGTTTGTAGTTCTTTTGAATACATAAAAAATGACATTTACATATTCATTATGTACTTAAGTAGGTTACTATTAATCTGGAAAAACGAAAACCTTTTATTTCCTTGTTTGTAATGATTTTTATGAAAACATTTGGGAATTGTTTGGGTTTATTTTATTTTTAATTTTTACCATTAACGATATCTCCTCTCAACCATCCCATTTTGTTTTAATTCAATTTTATTATTGTATTACATTTGGTTGTTTTTTTTTTTTTTGTTTTTTGTAAATAAACCCACCGCCTGCTCAACCCACTAAAATAAAAAAAAAAAGCAAAATGCAGAAATAAAATCAACTAATCTACAGTAATAACAACAACGACGACGAATATCTTATATGGATCGTTGTCGTCGAAGTATTGATACACACGTCGTGGGTCGATCAATAAGTAATTCCTAGTGTAGTTTTTACAATATGTCGAAGGATGAGATCACCTAGTAATGCCTGGCTTAGACTGATTTATTGGTCATCATACTGATAGTCTATGCTACCAAAGGTATTATTCTCAAGGCCCTTACATCTACTCAGATCTCTTATGCCTAGGAATTCTTAAATTTCTTAGTTGGAAAATCTACATACATGGACTTCATAGGCGACTCAGGACGGGACCGATAGTTTTCCTTTTTTTTAGGATTTGCATTTTGTTTTTCTGACATGAATTGAGGCGAGATCACTGTACTCTATGTAGCAACTAATTGCAGTGTAACTTCTGAATTGATCCGTTCCATGGAAAACAGTTAAAGAAACTTCTCTGTATACCACAATATGTATGTATATATTGTACATTCGATTCTAATTCACTTTGTTGTTTTAGGAAGGGTCAAAGAAATATCGGAAACATGAAAAACAGTACAAAAAACTCTCCACTACTTTCCTTGTTTATTATGTTATTTTTGAAGGGGTTAAAGAGATGAAAGTTTAGTTGGTTTAAAGAAAACATCTGTCATGAATATTTAATATCACAGTGCCAAGCACAATGACAGGTCCATAAACGAAGCTTCTAAATTTTTAATCATACTTGAATGACCATATAATTTCCTCTTCTTGAGACCTACCCATCTTAAACCTCTATCGTTCTATGGGTTATAGCATGCGAGTATGATTGTATTAGGAGTCAAAGAGTTGTCGAAAACACGAAGAACAATTAAAGAAATTCTCGGTTTAGACCACAAATCTATATAGTACTATACACATATCCTAGTTCATAATACAATATTATTTTTGGAAAAGGGCTTAACCTTCTGGAAATATTATATTGCACATCCATCGATCTAATAAGAACAATATGAATGCTTTCAAAAATACAATTATAAAAACATACCTGTAACATGAGTAATTTGATTGATTGATCGATCGACTCTCGTATTTATATATAAAAAGTGTAATTTTACTTGAATTACTTGGTATGACAACAACAACAACAACAACAACAACAATATCAAAACCAAATCATTCATTTGTTGTTTTATACATAAAGTTATTCACAAACATATCCACAAATACCCATAGATACAACACACACATAGATAGATGAAACCGATGTGTGTGTGTGTGCACATATTTGAGTTTAAGTATTATTTTTCCTCAATTTCATTATTCCGTAGTTATTTCGTTTCATTTTTTGTCGTATCTTTATTTCAATTTTTTGTTTATACCCTTCATACTTTAGCCTGAATGGTATTAACCTTATGTGATGTTGTTTGCAGGGTAGGTGAAGATCTTTTCATTTTTTAAATAAAAATGGGTTTGAATCCATCCAGGGTTTGGTTGAATTGAGTTCGTTGGATAGTAAACATGTCTGCCCATTTGATTTCTGTGATGGAAATTGTCTGTCTATAAGAAGAGTAGTTTTATTTCTAATTCTCTGATTCTCTGGAGGTTATAGGCAGGGCTCTTAGTCTTAGTAGTCAAATGGGCTATGATATTAAGAGATAATATCATAAGAATATCAGAAATTTATTTGATTGAATTGGTAATATTATATGTTGGTATCAAAATGATATATGTTCTGATACTTTAATGGAATCATTTTAATTTGATTTATAATAGATTAGACTGGACCTATACGATTTGTTCACAATATTGTGAGGAGGCTCCATCATATATGTGAAATGATTGCTCAAAAATAGGAAAGGAAAAATATATTTTACTATAATGGGAAAGGGATGGAATGTATGACATATACAAAATTTAATGAAGTCAATTAAGTCAAAAAATTGATAGAGCCATTCTTACTTGAACTAATATTAATTGGTGATTGAATGGATCCAATATCCAATATTTATTTTTTTGTTATAAAAACATAACTTTGGACGAAGAAATATCTCCGGTCACATGACATTTCCGCTTCGGGAGATGTTCTCGACTAGAGATGTTCCCGTTTATGTGCTTAGCCTACATATAACAAATGCTGTTAATTCTCAAGCAATCCAATTGCTGATTATGTATAATATTTGGGTTTCTTCGATCCTGATCTTAATCTAATAAACAATATTACTTATTTATAATTATTGCATAAACTTAGGACTCAAAATTCATTCAAAATTTTATAAGTTTTTGGGTTGATGGATAGATGGTGGAATAATCATTCAAAGTATGAAATGTCGTCATCTATAATAAACTATATAAAATATAAATCGATTAATCGATTGATCATAATTTTTACTAAATTATGTACTCCAAATCTTACACTAATCTTATGATATGAGGTTATTTTACCGGTACCTGAGGTTATTACCCGGTACGTTCACTGGGGTCATGAAAAGACAAGAGACCAAATTGCATAAATTTGGGTCCATCAATCATACCATATATGATTTGTGATCTATAAAATAGAAACATGTTAACATGTCTTACGAAGATAAAGCAGTGCATTTGGATATTCGTTGAAACCGGCGATAATATTTTGTCTTGTATTTGTTTTTCTTCTTTTTGTTTTTTTTATTTTTTTTTGTTCAATTTTATTATTATTATTTCTTGTTCAGTTCAGTTTACCTCTGTCGGTTGTTTAAATGAAAGGAAAAAAACATGTTTCAATTTAGTTTAAAGTTTCTTGACTTTTCTACTTTTGTCGTTGCTTCTCGCTGCTCTTGGCTCTGCTCTGCTCTGCTCTCTTTATGTTAAATTCTCTTATTTCATTTAACTCTCTTACGTCAGAGGAGTCTCAATAGAAATATTGTTACTTACGATGGACGACGGATGGATGCGAGCGAGGCTTTAAGTTTAGTTTTTAATGTGTTGCAAGCAAGTAAGCAAATCATGTCGTGTTCCTTCCTTCGTTCATTTGGATTATTCTGATCACCCGACTTCTCTTATCCATTTCTCTCTATTCACACTCTTTTTGTTGTTGTTGTTGTTGTTGTTTATTCAATCCCATTTAAATTTATTCTCTTAAGTTCTTCTTACTATTTTTTTTATTTATTTTCTTATTACATATTTTCTTTTCTCTCTTGTTTTGGTTGTTTTTATTTATTTTATTTTATTTTTTTTTTTTTTGTTTTTTTCATTTTTTAATTTATGAGATTTTCTTTACTTGACTTTTGGGTTTCTTTGCTTCTTTCTTTCTGTCATTACTTTTTTATTGAATTAAAATTTTTTCTCTTTTATATCTGTGTGTGTGTGTGTGTTTTTTTTTCTTTCGTTTTTTTTACAAAGAAAATTATTATTTTTAATATTTGTTTACCGGCATGTAATTGTGTGTGTGGGTTTGTATAAATATATATATTTGTGTGTGTGTGTAAATTGTGAGATTTTTGTATAATAAATTTTTATTTGATTTGAGGTCTTTTTCAATTTAGTTGAACGACGTCGTCGTTTTATAGATTTGATTAGTGATTTTTATTTCAAATTGAAATTTTATTATTCAGTCATTAAAATGTTTTTATTTTATTTTTTTTTTTTTAAAGCAGAAAGAACCAGAAAATAGAAATGAATATGATAAAATAATTTTAACTATTTATTTATTGTTTTTTTTTATTTTTTTTTTATATTAATTTAAATTGTTTTTTTTTTTTTTCAAAATTTAGTTTGAATTCTATCGGTTAGATTCCTAAAAACAGTTGCATATCAAAATACTCTGGCTATAAATCTACTAAATAATAGTTTGAATTCGATTAGATAGAATAGAATAGGATTGGATAGAACAGGATTGAATTGGATTTGCTTGGATGGGGTAGAATTGGATAGAGTGGGAATGTTTAGGATTGGGTAGAATAGGGTTGCATACGATTAGATTGGATAGGATTGGATGGAATAGAATTAGATAGAATAGGATTGGATAAAATTCGATTGGATTGCATAGTTTTGTATAGGATTGGATTAAAAAGGAAAGGAAATGAGAAGTTACCCTTGGATTGGATTTGATTGGATAGGATAGAATTTGATAGGATGGAAGGAGATAGGATTGCATAGAAAAGGGGTGCATATGATTAGATAAGATAGGACATGATTAAATAGAATTATAGAGGATTGGACTAGATAAAATTGTATTGGATATGATTGGAAATGAAAAATTAGAATATGATTGGATTATATAGGATAAGATTGGATAGAAAAGAAGAAGCCTCACGGTCCTTTATGATACTATTCTTAGCTTCAGTGTTTATACATATGTGTCTGGACATAGGTAAATATTGATGGGATTACAAAGGATTCATACTCTGGTTCAATTCTCTATATCAATGGTTCCTAAACTTATTTCGATCACCGCCCATAATATGTAATTTCATTGGTTTAAGTTGGTTTATCGGAGTCAATTGGCGAGCCACATTGTGCCGCACTAATATGGCTTGAGTCGCGTGTTGAATAGCCCCGATTTTGCCTGCCGATGCCCCTTATGATTGTCTTAACTTCCCCTAATTTGCACTGACCCTTCTACTGTCTTCCTAAAAAAACATTCAGCGTCCACAAGGTAATCTATACTTTAGAAAAGGGCAGTCCAAACCGCAAGCCACCTGAATTCTCTTAACTTTACTGATTATCCTAAGATATTTGTAGATTCTATTTGTACAATACAATGAAAAAACCATCTTTTTGTTATAAAAAACTAAAAATCACCATAAAAGAAATAATAATTTCGAGAAAGAACTATTAAAAATAAATTTTTTAGGAGTATAGGTGGATTGAATATTTGATCAGGGTGACAAGTTGACGAGCAAAACCAAAGGTTATTCGACTAGGCGGAACATTGGCGACCAAAAAAAGATAAAACAGGTCAAAAAAATGTCTGTTTGTCACTTGAACCGCCTTTGCCGCATGGGGACCTCCAAACTCTTTGAGAAGGTTTAGTTTTAATATATTGTATTATCAAAAATATTCTCATATTTCTTTGCTTTTGATTAAGTTTGCTTTGATCACTTAAAGTCCTTAGTAATCTAGAAGCATGATATACCTATGTATATACATATAAGGAGGAATTTGGAAGTAAGCTCTCAGTGATACTTAAGGAAAGCTACTTTTCAAGTAAGTTAATCCTTGTTATACTTAGAAATGAAATTGCCTACTACTCAACAAGCTTTGCCGCCACCTGTCAGATCCAAAAAATCTAAAACTTAATTGCTTCACTAAATTATCTTACATTTTCCCAGATTCACAATTTTGTCTGTAAATTGTGTTAATCATGAATTCATTTTCATTTCACTTCTCACAAGGCTCTTTGCCTTGAAATATTTTCAGACTTTTCCTTTGATATGATATACTTATTCTTAGTCTCTCAAAAGATTTCGGATCTTATAATCTTCTTTTTTACTTATAGTAGATCGATATACATCGCGAAATATTTCTTCAATTTGTAGGTTTCCGGACTCAAAGCATACCAAACGGAACCTTATTACAAAGGCTATGCTGTGCGTCCTCGGAATCGTAACAGATAGAAAGTTGAAAATTTTTACAGAATGTGTAATGTGTTTCATCGGGGCTACAGCACAAAATACTACAAATAAAATAAACTTGAAAATTTAAAGGAGTTCCAATACAAGAAACGTATAGGTTTATATGGGAGCTATAGGATCCAGTTACCCTAGGGTTTTGAAATATACACACATGGTTAATGAAAATAAATATTGAACTGTAATTTTGGCACTAAAAGTTTTTGATATAGGTGTTATACATTTGTTGGAATCAGCCAAATTGAACCCTTTAAATCCCCCATTTGGTATGAAAACCCACCGTGTGCGAGTTTGATTTGCACTTAGCCGATTTTTGTTTGTATCTTCTAAATTTCTAATATGGATTTGGATTCTATTCTGCATGGGTTACATATGTTACTGGATTGGGAATCGATTCTTAGTTGATATTGGTTAACGACATGTATGAAACCATACATTGTCTTCAAGAAGGAACACATTCTGTTATAGTATTTATTCTGTAAAATATTTTGTCTTCTTTGAAATTGAAACTACTTCGGTTAATAGATTGTTCTTCTGCCACCACCCCCCAAGAATGTATATTTCTTAGAAAAATTATAAGTACAAGTAAAATATTTGCAGATTTTTTTAAGTCCTCAAGCCATTAATGACATTGTTATTGCGGATCAGAGGAGGCAGGGGCATTGCATTTTATATATTTAATTGCTTTTGTTTTACTTTTCTTCTTTCTTTTTACCAATTTACATACTTAATTTTCTTCTTTCTTTCCTCTTCCTCTTCCTATTTTTCTTTATTTTTGAGATTTTTAACAAGTTTTTTGTTTTTTTATTTCTCATATTTTTCATTTTTATTTATTCATAAATGCATGTAAGTGTGTATGTGTGTGTGTGTGTGCATGTGTGAATGTGTGTGTGTGTGTGTGTGTCCTTTGTGAAATTAAAATGTCATTCACACATTTCTACAACATAAGTTTTTCTATTTCAATAACAAGAAAATAAACCACACAAATTATTATGTTTTTTTTTTAATTTTTTTTTGTTAGTTTTATTTTCTTTTGTTTGTTTTCATTTCATTATTAAGTATTTACTCAAAAGACAGTATGCATATGTGTGTGAGTGTGTGTGTGTGTGTGTGTGTCTATGTGTATTTTGTTTTATATTTTTTATACTATGATTGGTTTTATAGTTTGAACTTGTTTTCTTTTGTGTAATTCTTATACTATTTTTGTCGCTTGATATCTTTTCATCGTCGTCTATGAATAAATATACTTATGTATGTTTGTATGTGTAAATACAAATAGAAGTATGTAAATGTGTGTGTGTGTGTGTGTGTGTGTGTATTAAAGTATTTTTTTATTTTTTTTGTATTGTTTCTTTTATTATTTTTCTACCCATATTTTTGTTTTTGTTTGTGTTTAGTGTGTTGTTTTTCTCTTTGAAAAATATTAATAAAAAGTATCTTGTTCTGTGTATTTATTTTCAGTTTTGGAGTCGAAGTCGTTTGGAGCGCACACTTGGCTCGCGAGCGCCGCTAACTTAATAACAACAACAACAAGAACAACAACAACGAAAATAGTAATAAAATAATAAATAAAATAAGAAAGACAACAAGAACAACAACGACCACGACAAGAAGAAAACTCACTCTTTTTTCCTAACCTAACCAAAATAAACTAAACCCACTCACTCAGTCAATCGCTCAATCGCTCAGAGTCACTTACTCAGAGTCAGAGTCACTTATTCAAAGCAATTCAATTCAATTCAATGTTTCAAAGCTTCTTCTTCGCTCGCCGCCTTCTTATTTGAATTGCCAGTGTCTCTCTTACTGCCGCCGCTGCTGCTGCTGCTGCTGCTGCTGCTGTTACTACCAATTTGTTTTATTAACTTTACGCTCTCTCTCTCTCTCGCTCTCTTGCTGTGTTTGTGTGTGCTGCGGTTGTTTAAAATTATTTGCTTCTTGTCTCTGGCAAGGGAGAGAGCGTACAGCGTATGACGCGTATGAACGTACATGAGAGCGTATTGTTCGTGTTCTTCATCATCAGATATACAAAGATTGAGATTGTGGTTTATTGTTCACTCATTTCGTTGTCGTCGCTTGTTTGTTGCTGGCGAAGCATGCGTTGCTATTATGGATACGGAAAAACTCAACAATTCAACTCTGCCGGCTTAAAAGTAAAAAAAAATATCAAATCTTCATCATATGAATAAAAAAAATATTCAAATACATAAAAGAATAGAATAGGATAATTAAGAGGAGAACCGAACAAAGAACAGAAAAATACAACACAATACAAGACAATAGAAAGGAAAGGAATGCTTTTTCTTGAATGTGCGTGCTTGTGTAATAATTATTTTATTGTTGATTCTTAATGACTCTCCGGGGTTTACTTGGTGGTTCTTGGATATAATATAATACTAATATATTGGATCGCGTCCGATCGTGCGCTTTAGGGTGTTTGTGTGTGTCTGTGTGTTTTTTTTTTTTTTTTTTTGTTTGTGTTTGTTACAAAAGAACAAAACTAACGAGAGAATAGAAGGAAGAGAGTATAAAGTGTGTGCTGTGTGCGCATGCGTGCGCTGGTTTATTCATTACTTAAACAGAACCATCACCTCACCACCCACCGACTATAAATACCGACCACCCGCCCGCTGACGCCACTGAATCAATCTATCTATCTATCTATCATCATGGATACCTGCAACGATAAAAACATCAACAAAAGTAACAACAGCAACAACAACCCAACATCATTATCAGTATCATCCTTAGTAACAGCTGATGAAGCAACAACAACACAAGTTACAAGAAAAATAACTATGGAAGATCTTCAATTGTGCCGAATTTGCATAACTGCGCATACAAATTCCAAGCAAATGATTTCAATTTTTGGCGAGGATTCATTATGGCGAAAAATAACAACACTTGCCAATGTCAAGGTAATTTTAATTTAATAAATTTCATTCAAAAAAATATTAAATGTTATGTACATATAGAAAGATAAAAAATCCATTCATTCATTCTTTCTTTACTAACAATACATTTTCCGGAACTACTATGTAGTGCCTACAAAAGTAACCATAGTCGCTTTTTCCTATGAAAAATGCGATTTCCAGAAACAACGACACTGAAGGCAATACTCGTATTGGGACCAGATTGTTGTGTTGCATCCCAAAATCAGATCAGATCGATTTCCTTAGTCAAAGTTGTTGGACTACCCTTTGGTGTTGGTTCTCCAATTGCTTCCTGGTGTGCACAGAGTTAATTCTCCAATTCTTCCAAAATCGTCAATCCCCGTACATTCGTCAAAATTTCTACCTCTCGTTTTTGTGACATTATTTCCCCTTCTTCTTGTTTTCCTCGTCTTTTTCCATTAATCTGGACATTCCACATATGCAGCATAGCGTTCAGCACCTTGGCAGCTTTTGCCAAACTCTACGATTTGATTGATATCAATTTATTACTTGATGTGATGTTCCCGAAATTCTATTTTCCCAAGTCAAAACGCGTTGCCAGTGCTTAAAAAATGTTTAGAACAATTGACAAAAGCTTATAAATATCCTTGATAATTGTATGAATGAAAAAAAAAACATATTAGAAAACATAATAGTCATGAAGAATGATCAAGGTAAAGGAAATCTCATTGTTTCTTTAAAATCTTATTATGTGAGTCTATAGCAATTTTCCATAAGATTATAATGATATTATCATATCATATCACGAATGGAATGAATGATACATTACATTTTTTTTTTTAAAAAGTCCACCTTTCTCATACTATGTAAAAAGCTTGAAGAATCAATCTTTTTTTTCCTATTGGATATACAATATTACTACTCATGTTTATTTCTTTTTTAAGTTGAAATTTTGTACAGAACAATGAACTTCTTTCTTTGCCATATGTTGGAGTGCATTGGCTTATTTATAAATATTTATAATATTATGTAAATTATATAATACAGTACCTAATGATATTATATTACTAGCTACTAAGGTCTACGACTCTATGGTAATTTATATTGTATTTTATTAGCAAAGATGCAATGACTCATATACTTGTAGATTATATTAATGTTCTCAGTTGTAGGATTATTGAAGGAGATTGGAAAGTTTTTGTGTTTTTGAAATAGTATGGTCTGGATTTCACCAAGTGTCAACATTGATTCAGCACATGGTCAATGGAGATAGAGTCGCTGCAGAAACTGTATTGTGCAGGAGTTCCATTTAGTGGGTGGTCATACGTCAGTTGAGTTTATCCTATTTTGAGGCGAAATAACTTTAACTGAGTATAATGGTTATTTACACTTTGGTGGATTGTATCCGAACCCTGAACCTTTTGTATCAATGCAGGAAGTATGTCTAGTTCTCGGTATGCTATTATTGAGCTATTATTTTAGTGAGTTGTCTATGTAAGTAGGTCTTTATCAGTTGGCGGGTTGAATAAGATCGCTGAGCTAAGCCGCTTTATCCGTTTGCCCTATGATTTCTTAATTTCTAGGGATTTGGCATAATGTATAAGCTACGAACTGGATGCCGTATCCAGCATATTCTCCCAAACTAGTCCTCGAAAATTATTTTCTGTTTTCTTATTTCCCGTTTTTAAATTGTTCGACCTTGAGAAAATCTATTCTTTGAAAGGGATACAAGAATTAGAAAAATACTGGAGCAAATGTATCGAGCGAAATGGAGATTAAATTGAAAAAAAAAAAAAAAAAAAGAAAATGGGAAATTCTGAGGACTTATTTATTGACCTTCGTAGATATATTGTATATTGTAAATATATAGTTATGTGCTCTCTTCCATAAAATCTCTCGATAATAGAAAATCATCCATAAGTTCTATGTACTGTTTTCTCTCATCTACTATTATCCCAAAACCAAACCAAGCACGTGCAATATGATCATATTTTCGATACTTTGTCGATACTCTAAAATCATGTCGGTATTTATGATTTTATTATCAGTATTTATATACAATATTTTGGTTAAAACTTCTGTTCAACTACCATATAACATGAATTCATAAGCTATCTGTGAATAACACGTGACTCAGACTTAATAGCGTTTTTTTTTTTCTTCTTTTATTTATGACTTAAAAATAGAATTTCATTTGTTCTAATTAATAAAAATTCTGATAATTTTTTTTTTAAGTATAAATCAACAAAATATTTTAATAAGATAATGGCATTGGGTATGGGTAAACTCATAATATTGTAGTAAGTAGTTTGCATTTGTAAATTTGCTTATGATATAAAACTAGACCCCGATGCCTTATGTTGTTGTATTGTATTATTTGCTTATGTGTTGTAGATATTTTTAATCTTTAAATTTTGATTCTTAGCTTTTCAGTCTTAGTAGCATAGACAAAGAAAGAATCTTGTAATACAAATTACTTGAGAATCCTTAAGATTGTGTAAGTAAGTAAAACTTTTGCATCATTTTAGCTATTCTTAAACAATTATGAATCAACTAAGTATGGTGGGTTTCATAAATTAGTCACAGTCAGATTCAAAACGAAAATCTAATTAAATATAGTTAAAAATCAATGGGAAAATTATTCTATTGTGTTAGGAGGTTATATGTGCATAAATCTAGATAAGTAAGTACTGTAGACTTTTCAATCAGTAGTAGTACAGTATAGTACAATACATTCCCTTTGAAGAATATAAACTCATCTATTGGAAAACACAAGACGAATGAACTCTAGGTAAAGTGAAATAAAGTGTGTTAGTTCTAATAATTCTAATAATAGACTTTGGTTGGTCTTAAAGCTCGGTCAATAAATGTAAAGCGTGTAAAGCAGGGGTGTCTAATCGTTTTGGGTCACATTGGAAAAATAAGGGGGATTTGGGAAGCAAGTAAGTTGGCGAGCAAAAAATAAGAACTTTCCGTTGTCATTTGGACCGCATTGGGTCACCGTATTACTTACCGCGTGTTGGACACACCTGGTATGGAGCCTTCTCGTATTAGAATGTAGATAATCGTTTGAAATTTTTATATATATTAAGTCAAATTTCTAGTATTCTTATGAACTAAATTTTATCCCTAAAACTATAAGACTTCAAGCCACTTTTTATATACTTATTCATAATGAGTTGTAGTTCAGTTGTTGATATATAGGTAGATCAATCCAAAGAGATCAGTGTCATATATTAGAGAATAAATAGCAACATTCTCTGGTACTTAATTTCATTTTAAAATCTATTAAACTATTATACTTTTTTGATATAAAGACAATGATGAATATATATGACATGTGGGCCGAAATGCTCTTCGAATTTTAAATATTAACTGTTGTCAATTTTTGTATCCTTCATTTTGTGTTACGCCCCAATAACTTAATTGAAATACATTAATAATTCGATTATCCAACTACTCTCTAATCCATGAATCCATTAATCCAAAGAATTGCTTTCATAGCATTGCCTTTTCTGTAATCCGAATTAATTGCTATCATTTAATCCGAATTTCATGTTTAACTTATGTTTTCAATTGAGTTCAACATTGTAACGAGAAAATTACGACAAATTGTTGTGAAAAAATGTCATATACAGATATTGTAATTTGAGATGATGAAGATTACAACAAGGCATTGAAATCATTCACTTTAAAAGATATATTTTTAAAAAAAATTTTTAGAAAACTTTTGTAAGAAAAATATCTGTTAAAAATTCGATCTCTAAGGATGATATACTTGGCAATCCTTCGGCACAATATAAATTCTCCAGAAATACCAGAAAAAACTAGTACATTGCATTTTATTATGAGGGGGAACTTGTTCAATATTCTATAGCTCTAAGTAATGGTAATTTAAGTAAATAGATTGCAGACAACTGCAATACTGACAGCGAAGAAGATACTTATCATCATTGGTATCTGCTCGGCATGTATTTGCTCAAATTAGACTCGACAAATACCACAGTCAACAAATCAAGTACTTTGGAGCACTTAATTTCGTTTCCATACAAAATTCAATGCAAATTTTTTTATCCATTTTTTGTTATGAAAAATCAAATAATTCAAATAATCAAAATCAAAATAAACCAATCATTAGGGACTTGACAACTTTGGACGTTCACTGTGAATGCAGCCTTAAACCAATTAGCAAACTGTGAATGTGAAAGTATTCAGTAAAGTCAACATTTTCATCAGAAATGAACAACGTTGACAAAGAATTAAAATTTACTACCAAAATTCTGAATCGGTAACTGCAACGTTAAGAGCGTTAAAGTCAATTTTTGGTCGTAATAATCGTCCCAGTAGACAAAGATTTTATAGTCTTGTGAACAAATTTGAGTCTACATATTCGCTATAGGAAGTTCCCGTGCCAGTGAGCGAGATTTGCAAAAGGATCTTGGCCTACACCCTTATAAGTTAACTCAAGAACTAAAGACACTCGATCGAATTGGGCTCTTGAAATGTTGAATAAAGATGACCAATATCATGGAAAAATCATCTTCAGTGGTGAAGCGCTTTTTTGGTTAAACGACTTCGTCAACAAACAAAATATGCGGTATTGGTCACGTGAAAACCCTCATGTGCCTCAAGAAACACTACTTCACCCACAAAAAAAAAAAACTGTATGGTGCGGTTTTCATGCCGGTGGTGTCATTGGGCCGCTTTTTTTTTTCGTTGATGAAAATGACCGTCACATTGTAGTCAATGGAAACCGCTACAGAGACATGTTGCAACGGTGCCAAAACAACACAAGCGGGTGTAACAACCGACTTATTGAAATCGAAATTAGGTGAACGTGTTATATCGAGATCGTGTGATTTAACACCTCTAAACTTTTTTTTATGGGGTTATGTTAAATCATTGGTCTGTGCTAACAAGCCAGCGTCGTTAGAGGAGCTCAGAGCCAATATTGAACGAGAAAAAGTGACCTTTTCCGTCGAAACGTGTGGCCGAGTCATCGAAAATTGGGTTCAAGGAATCAAGCGCTGCAAACGTGCCTGTGGTGGACATATGAGCGAAATAGAATTCCATACATAAATGTTTTGATCGAACTTCAAGTTAATAATAAAATTTTCAAAATATTTGAAATGGTTTGCGTTTTATTTAAAAACAAGTTGTCAAGTCCTTAATGGAATACGCGGTTTATTTAAACTAGCAATTCTTGTATATATTTCGCTTATCTTAAAAACAGCTCTAACTATTTCAATGATAACACACTATAAGTGTCAATTCATATTCATCAATCATATAGATTTCAATGCCCTAGGATTACTAGGAGGGGTACCTTCCATTCAAACCCAGATTCAAATTCATGTTCTTATCAGAAAAACTTTTTTGTATTATTTTTTTTATTATCAAACTGTTTTAAATTTCAGTACATGTATTCCCAATCATGTAAATTGCAAGATCATAGGATTACTGGATCGTATAGCTTCCATATAAACCCCGAGTAAAGCACAATTATATCCACAAAATCCCATTCTGAGTTATAATGTTAGCAAATCTGATAATTTTACTTTTTAAATTATCTTTTCATTTGTCAACAGTTCGGTTTAAGGACTAATATTTACATATATACAATTATTATTATTATTAGTATCTTATATTATTACAACCTAAACCTGAACCTATGACGTTAGTTGATAATTTTCTTCGGCGAAGAAGATCTGTTGGTTGTAATCTCTTGAGCCACCTCGTTGTTCGAGAGTTGTCAAGAAGACTTAGGGCCAAGTTGCTGGTTGAACATTTGTCTTGTGCCTTGTATTGTGTCTCCTTATCTTTTCCTTGATAGTTGGCATTAAGCAGAAGATCTTTCACATTATGTTTGTACCAGGGGCTGCAGGTCATTTTCCTTAAGGGTATACTATTTTCGAATTGCTGAAGTATTTCAGAATTATATTGTATGATCGACAGCTTTTCCTCATAATTGGATGTCGTAAGTCTAAAGAGGCGTAACTATGGTTTTATAGAATCTACATTTGTTTTCTAGACTGAGCCCGGATCTTCGGACTAGTAACCAATGCATTCGGCGCGTTTTTTAAGACAACTTCTTCTTCTTTCCTTAAAATATAATATAAATATACTTAAGTTTAGAAAAGTTCTAGCTACTAGGGCCTACGACAATTGGCAGAGGCAGTGACTTTATAGGAACAGAGTTGCGAGAAGAGGGACAAACATAGACCACCGGTGTTTTGAAGTTTTTGATGGGAAATGGATGACAGTGCGCGTAGAATTGTGGTTCTTATACTGAAGTCCTTTGTGCGGGTAGTGTTTTTTCAGATCTTTGTTGCCTATGGGGACAATTGATCTACGTATAAGGTACTGGTGATTGAGCACCCAAAATAATAAAATTTTATAGTTGTTACGAATATCAACTATTATTTAGCTTTTAATAAATATAAAATGTAATACAATTCTTGTAATTTTCTTCGGAGCTCATCCTTTTATCTTTAGAGGGTGTGACTGAGAGCCTTAAAAGTTGATCCATGCGTGTTACAAATATCACAACAAAATGTAGTGTGTGGGATCTGTTCGTTCACATTAATCAAATGGTGTAACAAATCGAATTCCAATAATTCAAATGAAAATAACACACAAGTTTTGCCAATAGATTATTGATTTTCAAATTAAGTATTTTACTGCCAAATAAAAATAAAAAATTATATTGTACTAATCGAAATTATAATACACACATAATACCAAATAGTTGAATGTTGAGTGAGGAGGAGAAGTAGGAGAAAGAGGAATCCAATTTGTTGTGGATGTGTATGGAATAGTAGCGTTGTGAAGTAGAGAATATTATGTATGAATACTTATAATGAATGAATTAAATTCCACTTTTATACATTAAATATTGTTTGTGTACGAGTATGGATGGATAAAGGTGTAGTGTAGATACTTTTGTTGTATCTATGTACGAGTATATAATACTTATTTATAAGGTAATGGGTAATGTGTAATGACAACCGAGTTTTCGTTGCCGTTGCCATTTTCATTTTCTTTGTCATCATATAAATAATTTTTTATATTTCATTTTGATTATTTTCAACGTTTCATTTTTTAATTTTATTTATTTATTTATTTATTGTTGTTGTTTTTGTTTCGTGGAATTTCTTATTGTTGTTTATTTTATTTGTCATTTTTGTAGTTAGTCGTCGTTGTTGTTGTTGCTTTTTGCTGTTTTTTTTTTTTTTTATGAAATAATTTACCGTTGGTTCGTTTGTTTGTTTGTTTGTTTGAATTACTCTATGTATCTTTGTATCTTTAAGTTTATATTTTTTATGCTTGAATGTGTTTTTCTTCTTTTCAATGTGAATGTGTAATATTATTTTTTTATTGTGCACATTTACAGATACAAAAGCAAACACACACAGGTAGAGATACAAATGTAAAGATACAAATTGTGAATTTTATATTTTTTTTTTATAAGTAGAAAAATATTTTCATGTCTCTTCGTAAGTGTATCTTTATAATTCCATTCATTATTCGTCGTTCATATGCTCACTCGTTCGTTCGTTGGTTTGTTTGTTTATTTGTTCGTTTGTTTATTCGCTCGCTCATATGTATAATTCATAAAAAATTTAAGTTTTAATTTCATAAATTTGTATACTCTTCACACAGGTAGGTAGATAGGTAGCATTATAAGTTTTCAAAAAATTTGTAACAGACAGAAGGAGACATTTGAGACGAGTTGATTAAGCCATATCCGTCTGTCCGTCTGTATATATGCAAAATAGTCCCCCAATTTTAAGTTAGAGAGCTGAAATTTTGCAAGAATTTTTTTTTTTTTACCACTGCACTGTATATATATCGGAATCAGTAGAATCAGACCAATTGGAGGGGTACGTACCTCCCATACACATCCAAATTCAAATTCATCTTCTAAGAAGAACTTTTTTGGTTTTTGTACTATCGATATGGAATTGGGATACTATAAATATCTACCTATTATGTAAATTTCAAGTCTCTAGGGTTACTGGATTGTATCGCTCCCATATAAACTCCGATTCAAATTCATGTTCTTATTACAAAAACTTTTTTGCTTTTTGTATTATCGAAATGACATTTGGATACTATAAACGTCTGACCCATATTCAAAAACCATGTAAATTATAGCTCCCATATAAACCCCGATGTAAGCTCATGTTCTTATTAAAAAAAACTTTTTTGCTTTTTGTATTATACAAATGAAATTTGTATACTATAATTGTTTATCCCATATTCACTCATCGTGTAAATTGCAAGACCCTAGCATTACTGGATCGTATAGCTCCCATATAAACCCCGATGTAAGCTCATGTTCTTATTAAAAAAAAACTTTTTTGCTTTTTGTATTATCGAAATGAAATTTGTATACTATAATTGTTTATCCCATATTCACTCATCATGTAAATTTCAAGACCCTAGCATTACTGGATCGTATAGCTCCCATATAAACCCCGATGTAAGCTCATGTTCTTATTAAAATTTTTTTTTGCTTTTTGTATTATCGAAATGAAATTTGTATACTATAATTGTTTATCCCATATTCACTCATCATGTAAATTGCAAGACCCTAGCATTAATGGATCGTATAGCTCCCATATAAGACCCGATGTAAGCTCATGTTCTTATTAAAAAAAACTTTTTTGCTTTTTGTATTATCGAAATGAAATTTGTATACTATAATTGTTTATCCCATATTCACTCATCATGTAAATTTCAAGACCCTAGCATTACTGGATCGTATAGCTCCCATATAAACCCCGATGTAAGCTCATGTTCTTATGAAAAAAAACTTTTTTGCTTTTTGTATTATCGAAATGAAATTTGTATACTATAATTGTTTATCCCATATTCACTCATCATGTAAATTGCAAGACCCTAGCATTAATGGATCGTATAGCTCCCATATAAGACCCGATGTAAGCTCATGTTCTTATGAAAAAAAACTTTTTTGCTTTTTGTATTATCGAAATGAAATTTGTATACTATAATTGTTTATCCCATATTCACTCATCATGTAAATTTCAAGACCCTAGCATTACTGGATCGTATAGCTCCCATATAAACCCCGATGTAAGCTCATGTTCTTATTAAAAAAAACTTTTTTGCTTTTTGTATTATCGAAATGAAATTTGTATACTATAATTGTTTATTCCATATTCACTCATCATGTAAATTTCAAGACCCTAGCATTACTGGATCGTATAGCTCCCATACAAATATATCGATCTCAATGTTGAAATGCAATAAGAATGTTAATGTGCTTAATCACAGGAGCGTAGGCAAAGACGTTTTCTAGGGGCGTATGAAGAGTATATCAACTTCGGCATAGCCGACGTTAACCTTCTTTTTACATGTTTTTCTTTTCTAATTTCATATTTTATAAGCAAAGCAGAGTATTTTTTATATTCTCTTCTCTCGTCACCGCAGTGTGAAATGGTTGGTTTTATGGCTTTAGTTTACTGTTTGTGTTGTACTGTACATCAACTAGAAGAGAACACAAGACCTCCATAAAGAGAAGATGTCTTACGTTCAATTAGGATCCCGAACAAAACGAAAGATCCCTTTGAACACCAATTCCTTTTTGTTTTAGTTGGATTCTGTTTTAACCAGAGAAGATCTGGGACTTTGAATGTGTATGTAGATGTTTTTGCAATTTAGGTGGGGTTAGGTGGACTTTGAAATTTTATTAAATTCAGTTTAAGTATGATTAGAATATAGAAATTTGCCATAATCATTGGCATTGAAAGTGAATTTGTTCTACTAATTTTCACCCGAGTGAGTCTCCTTACTTGATTTGACCTACAGCAAATTATTATTATATTTGGCCTTAGTCTTAAAATACACTTTTTAAATAAAAAAAAAAAAAAAAACACGGTCTTTTGTTTTATTTTATCCATAAAAACAAAAAATAAAAGTATCTCAGCAATCAAATAATAAATAAGTATAACAACTTATAGACTTAAGTAAACTGAATTGAATTGAATTAAAGTGTATTTACAATAAGATTTTATTTGTTAATGTATCTCAATTGTTTTGTTTTTATACCCTTCACATTTAATATAAACAGATATACAATTCTATACACACATAAAGATATTTTGCATTGAATTAAGATTAGATTCAATAAAAGAAGCTGACTAATCTAGAATTTTAATTTATTTATATTTATTTTGATTTTGATTCTAAGTAAGAATTATGATAAATATAAATAAATTTTCTTATTGAACATAATATCAAGAAAGTCTCTTGTTACTTAAGCAATGAAATTTTCATATAGTTGCAATACTTTATAGCTGAGATACTTTTAATTATTTTTCTCAGGAAATGGAAATGATCTGCAATAGGACGTAGAGCAGAGAATCAATTTGGTTGGGTATATGGTTTTTTTTATGATGAAATTTGATTTGTTTTTTAATTAGTTTCGACAAAATACATATTATTTTCTTATACAAATATGTGAGTGCAAGAAGAGTGTTTCTTGATTACTAAACGAGTTAGTCATCATGCATGGAGTATGATTATTTCATCTCATATTTACTAAAAGTGTACGTTATCTTTATTGAAACCAAAGTCAATAATTTTTCTTAAGAAAATGCATAACATATTCATGTGAAATTGAAATTGAACCGATCGGACAAATATTTAACAACATACGAGGGCTGTTATATACAATATGTATGCCAGTGAGTTTACGCTTTAAGTGCAAGGAAAAGCCACAGCAGTAGACTTCTTCGTGTGAACGTCTACCTAGATGGGTCTGTCGGCCAACAATATTATTTAGAAATATTGGATTGATTCGACATTGATTAGAAGCAAAAACAATAGAATTTGCCGAAGAAAAGTGCGCTTCCATCATGGCATTGCAAATGCTCAGGTGCAAATGTCAAAAATTCATATTTTGTGCTACTTACGAACTGCTACCCGAACAAGCAGAACCTTCAGATTTAGTCTCCTGCGACTAGTTCCTAGTTCAATATTTAAATTTTAGTAAATTAACTTGTGGACCCCGTTATAAGGGAACAGAGCTGAGTCCTGAAATGGACAGAAAACCACGTGAGCTGATAAGATGTTACTCAGGTAAGGTACGCGGTACGGTGACTAAGGAAAAATATAGAAAAAGGAAAGTTAGTTGAGCATTCATTACTGATATTAACAACCAAAAGAAGAACGAAATGACTGCCATGCCAGTGATAAATGATATACAGGAGTGGGTTCAAAGTTCATGAACACAAGATGACTAAGTTTTGTATCTTTCATTAATACAATTTGTTTGTCTGCTGTCATCTTCTTAGGAATTTCATAACATTGTACCACGTCCTTAAATTTGATTTCCTCCTTTAACAAATAACTGGTCAAGGTGATATTTGAATAGGTTTTCAGAAGCAAGCCAATCTGCTGTCATCTTCCAAGCAATTTCATAACATTGTATCATTTTCTTAAAAATGCCTTTCCTCCTTTAACAAATAACTGGTCAAGGTGATATTTGAATAGGTTCCCAGAACCACAGTTGCAAAGATGTTTGCAAATCGGAAAATATAAATGAATATCTCATGGCGAAATATCTAGACTACATGGTGAACAGTATGTTAGACTGTGATCAATTGGATGATTTCAAGGATTGAGTTAGTGATAGTTTATCAAATATTGTTATAATATTGTATTTATAATAACAGGAATTGAGGCATTCATTCATACGGTAAATGTGACACGAAGAAGAAGGAAAAGAGGAAATACTGATTAAATATCAGACCATAAAGCTCCAACAATTTTTACAGATTCATCATTCTTCAGTGAAATCACCAATGATAACTTCATCAGCTCTTAATATTTCTATGCGATGGAATCATCATTTAATCTCTTTAGCTGTTTACAGGAAAATAATCGTTTTGTTCTTAGAATGTAGTTCATATGATACTGGTTCCCTCTAACCCCACTAGATTGACAGCAACATTTTTTTTGTATGGGGTGGGTAATAATCATTCTTCGCCTCTCCTTCATTCCTTTTCTTTTCTTTCCCTAAAATTGCTCTAGAATCTAATTAATCAATTTTTATGTTCTTTATGTTGGAACCACAATTATATGTATGAACAAAACTTCACCGAATTATATTAAATTGGTGTAAATTCTTATTTTAAGTGTAAACAAGAAAATGCACGCAAACATCTCATATTCATTCGGACAAAAGCGAGTTAGACTCGTACCAGATTGGGGCTTGTATGGGACGTACTTCCCCAAGTGGTCCGATTTGATTGATTCCCCTAAATGTACAGCGCCTGTATTACAAAAAAAAGCTTATAGTGTCGAAATTTCTATTCAATAGTACGAAAATCAAAAAAGTTTTTCGAATAAGAACCTGAATTTTAATGGTGGGTTTGTATGGGAGGTACCTTTCCTAGTTGGCCGATTTGGCTGAATCCAACAGATGTTTAATGCCTATAACAGAAACTTATAGTGTTTAAATTTCAGTTCGATAGGACAAAAAATAGAAAATTGTTTTTTAATAAGAACCTCAATTGTAATTGGGGTTTGTATGGGAGGTACCCTCCCTAGTAGTCTGATCAAACTTGAATTTCGACAATATAAGTTTCTGATGTATAGCCACCTACCAACCAACCATTTCAAGATCGTGGGGTTACTGGATCATATAGCTGCCATCAAACCAAAATGTATTGGTACCCTTCGGGTACGGAACCCTAAAAAGCAATCTATTGGAAATTAAGTGGAATTCATCTTATGTACACCTTGGTTTTTAAGATATTCATATGAAATATTGTACATGGTTTTCTTTGATTGTGGGCACTCTCTCTAAATCTCTCAATTTTCGATTTGCCATTTTGCAGAGAATCACTCTCAGTCTCATTATGTTTTGCTCAAATCATTTGTTTAAGCCACTATAATCTAACTGATTAACATATTTGCTATCAGATCATTGGATCACAGGTTTATATATTTTTTTTTCTCAATTTGAAAGGTCACAAGCTTCGAATTTCTTCAAGGAAATGATAGATTAGTCTTGCGGTTCTCAATCCATGTTCGTGACATTTTTGATTTGGTATAACTGAAGTTTTCATTTTGTATTTCTTTCTTGGCTTTCATTGTTTTCATTTATTTATTTATTAATTTAACTTGCTGCGTTGACTTTAATTTAAATGTATATTATATACATATATATATATATATAGTTACGATTATGTACATATGTGGAAGAGATTATATATTTTGTAATACATACGAGTATATATTTTCTGTTTTCCATAGAGCTTCAAATAAATTTCACTACTTCATAAAAGTTGAGGTTTGTTGTTCAGATTATTGACTAGATGTTGCATGACATCCATTTAATTAAATCAACTTTTGTAATTTTACAACTTCAGATTAAATGATTGAATGATTAACCTTACGATGATATCATGATAAAAGACAAAGGAATGAATGTGTGCAAAATTAAACAGGTCACATACACTTATTACATAGTGGTACACTGATTTCTATTTTCCACTTACAATTCGACAACTTGATAAGTGCAGCGCATCCACTATTAAGACCATGCAAAGGTTTGAATGTAGAATGTGGAATGGGATTTCTTTTTAAACAAAAAAAAATCATAAGCACAATATGGAAGTGAAACTTCTTTAGCGAAGGGAGGTAAAGCCAAAAATTAGAAAATGACAAGTGACGAAAATCAAAATGCGATGATTCTTCAGAGACGTAGTTGGGCTCGTCTGTAGCGTATAGAATTTTTGCTTACGAATGAGTTAGAGAGAGATAAAAAATGATTCACTGATTGTGTTTACTTAACGAAAGAATGACTGAAAAATAATATAAGTATTTTGTTATGAAACAATATAACACTACAATATTCTGTATTATTGCTTCACCATCTACTTTACAAGTTTCACTTCCATATTGTGTTTGCCGAAATAGCTCCAATATATTGTAATAATAACATCGTCAAATTTTGATTGTCGTCACATTTCATTTTCATATTTTTTGAATTCATTCCCCTTCGCTAAAGAAGTTTCACTTCAAAAATCGTTTATCGTAAGGGTGATGTCGATCATTACAAATCATGCGAGATGAGTTTCTCCACAGACCATATTCCTGACTTACTATGGAGAGGATCTTGGATTGATCTCTTTGTATAACTTCAATATTATTCCCACTTGCCATATTCCACAATTCGAAATCATATGTCTAAATTGAATTGATAACAAAGTTATAGTACAGTAGTACTTTGTACTCAAGACTGAGACCAAATTTACAGTCAATTAACCAATGCAGACTTTGAGCTCTTAGTTGTATGTATGTCTTACTCGTTTCTATATGTTTTTGATAGCTGAGATGTTTATCCATATGAACACGAAGATTATTGTACATATGTTATCTCCTGAGTTTGAGGAATTGTAGTGCCTGAAGAACAAGTCTATGATTCAATGTAAATGTAAAGTGTTTACATTTGTGCTCATTGATTTTTAACCTCCAATTAGATAAGCACTGTTGTATAATTTTAAGATGATTATCAAGATTTGTAGCAACTTTAACTTGACAACGGGA
Organism: Amiota minor; assembly: GCA_037043295.1. Taxonomy (NCBI): domain Eukaryota; kingdom Metazoa; phylum Arthropoda; class Insecta; order Diptera; family Drosophilidae; genus Amiota; species Amiota minor. The sequence goes on along the minus strand of JBAMAW010001568.1, from coordinate 37,843 downwards.
GAGTGGCTGATTATAGTAGTGTCATCGGTTCATGTAGCAATTCAAAAACTTGTTGGAATGTCACCAGTGTATTTATATAACGTACAATGTGGAAAATAGATAATAGCTGAAAAGAATGGAATGGAATGGAATTTCATCTACTGTGATAAGCAACAGCAGTACAGAGGATATGTGTCATTATTTGTACGGAATATAAAAGATGATTTTTCATTCCCAACTTATTTATAGTTTGCATGTGCAAAATACTTTTGTCAGTTTTTGTTGAGCTCTAAAACAAAATCTTATTTTTGCTCTTCTCCTCTTCTTAGTTACTCGTAATGTATTTTCCGTCAAAGTACTCTGATAAATGGCATGGCCTCCAGCTAAGCGTCGTGGGGTTGTTAAGCGCTGCAAAAATTTAATAATTTTAAAAGGATTATGAAAGATCATCAGTTGGAAATTCGAGAAATTTAGATGTGAAAGACGCGCTTCGGTCTGGGCGGCCTTGCAGAAAAAAAGTGGAACAAATTTTAAAAGGAATGGAGAATGACAGGCACATATTTACTAGTGATATCGCTAAGGATCTTGACACTCATCATACGACAGTTTTAGACAATTTAACTAATTATTTTGACTGATAGAAATCTTATCTTACTGATAGCATTTCAATTGCGAAATATAACTGGATCGTAATGATTTGGAATCTTCTCTGTCCAAAGTGATAATTGGCAAGGAAAGATGACTAACATCTGACAAAATTGTGCAAATAAGGTCATTGTCCAAAACAAGTTAAGCCTGCCCATACCAAAGCAAAGCCAACGCGACCTACTAGGAAATTGTTGCTGCGCATTTGGTGGGAATGTGAGCTGCTCCCGCTTGGACAATGGATAAATTTAGAATTCTATTGTCAACAACTAACAAGACTATATAAAGCGCGGAAGGAAAAATGAACGCAATTGGTCAACAGAAAGTGCATAATCTTCCACTTTGGGAACGCTAGGCCACATTTCTGTTTTGGCCAGGCTAAATTTGTGGGAACTCGGTGATGTGTTAATGCGACAATTTTTTTAATTAGAATCCCCTGAATATTCACAAATACTTGATTATGGTTTTAAGCGAAATATGGCAAGAGGTCATTGTCATGGTTTCTTATATGACAAGAAAATTTATCAAACATGACTCTCATTTTTTGAAGATACTTTTGCACGAATCTAGTAGTTGAAATTTAAATTAAAACAAAAGCTCGAAGGAGGGAATGGGAATTTCATGCATCAATATAAAATGAAAACAAAAAAAAACATAAAGGGAAGTGGAATGGAAACCTCTATGACTTTTTAGTTCATGCAAAGGACTAAGAATTCATGTGATATGAAATCTAACTTGGAAGGGGTAACGATGTCCTTATAAGCTTCTTAACAGTTGGACATTGAATAGTTGCAACGACCAATTAAGATTATGCAATGGAAAAAAGGAAACAGCAAAGCAATCGATATAATAATAATCGATTTCGAATAAACCTCGACACCTAGGTAACTCAAACTAAAATAGAACTGAATTTGCAGACTTATCTCCAAGGAAAGTCTTGGAATTCAGAAGCAGCATTAATTAATGGCTTTGTTGCAATAGTCCCAGTTATGACCTAGTTTGAACAAACCTTCGATACCAAGGAGGCAACCTATGCTTTGAACCTGAAACAGAACAGAATATGTAGACATATCTCTTAAGAATTCTCGGAATTCAGAATAATGTATACCAGAGCAGCTGCAATTAAGAGGTTTGTTGCAATAATCCCAGTTATGACCTAATTTGGACAGACCTTCGATACCAAGGAGGCAACTTATACTTTGAACCTGAAACAGAACAGAATATGTAGACATATCTCTTAAGAATTCTCGGAATTCAGAATAATGTATACCAAATTAAGAGGTTTGTTGCAATAATCCCAGTTATGACCTAATTTGGACAGACCTTCGACACCCAGGAGGCAGGCAACCTATACCTAGAACCAGAAGCAGAACATTATATATTGACTTATCTCTCAAAAATTTTTGAAATTCAGAATACTGAATATCAAATTTTCAGAGCAGCTCCAATTAAGGGGTTTTTTATAATTCCAAATTTGGAAAGACCTTTGATACCAAGGAACCATTAAACAGTACATAAAATGCAGACTTACAACCGAGGAGAGTCTTGGAATTCAAAATATTGAATACCAAATACTCTGAGCTGTAACGGATAACTAACTCTCGTCCTTTCCTTTCCTTCCCTTCCCTTCCTTTCAAAAGTCTCATTAGGTAAAATGTAGGTAAATTGTTAATTAATTTTAAGTGTAGAAAACTTGTTTTATATTTCATATAAGTATAGAAACTTTGGTTACATTACTACTTAGTACGTTTGTTAGTGATTGTTTTTCACACTTTACATAGTCAATAACATTTCCAATCCTAGGAACGAACAACTTATGTATAAATACTTTTTATACTATGTACTTACTAACAATAATTGTCGCAATTTAACAAGTTTTTATTAACCAAAAAATAATAATAATAATAATACAATAATAATAATAATTGCTTTGATTTCGTGTTTTGCATATACTGTCGTCGTATACAAAAAAGATATAAGATACATTTTTGTTATGCATATTAAGTGAAATAAAGCATCTGTGCATAAAATATGCAGATACTTTGTGTTTGTGTTTCTGTTTCTGTTCAGCTATGCATAGTCTATAAATTCAGATACAGATACATAAATACGAGTAATATACATACATACATATATACGAGTATATGAATTTATTGTACTGTTGTACTGTTTTTTTTTTTTTTTTGTTTTTTGTTTGTGAGATACTCTCAAGCGTCGTCGGTGCGCACGTTAAAATATGCAATTCCAATTTATTGTATTTATTTTATTTTTTATCAACTTTCATTTAAATACTTATTTTTTTTTTTTCATTTTAATTTTCTTGCTATTTATTTAGTTCATTATTACTTGGTTCGTTTTAATTTAGTAGTTGGCTGGTTTTATTTAAATGTATCTATTTATTGATATGTATATACAAAGTACTTATATTTATGTATGCATTAATGTGGGTTTTGCATTTCACATTAAATATTGTAATTAAATAACAAGAAAAAATAAGGTGATGCCTTATTGTAAGGAGGGCAGGGTAGGGAAGTTGCCATTTGGTTATCCTTAGTTGGTCTCAATGTATATAGGTCCTAAGCCTTTGCAAACAAATTGCAGCTAAAGGCTGCCCAAAGAAAAGAGAAGTAAAGTACAGTCACATTGGATGTAATTCCTTTGAAAAATTCTAGTTCCTCTTCATTACTACAGCTAAAACAGAATTCTTTCTGGGAATCATACAATACATCCATTGAAGTCATTGCTACAATGTTGCTCAATTAATTTCCGTTCGTTTGCTAAGTATTTTCTACAGAAACAAGAATAAGTACTTGACCTAAATAACTTTGAATTGGTAACCCGGCGCGTTTCCCATTCCACTTTTGTTCTTTATCAAGGATTTTCTACAAGGCTGTTCAAGGCTAAACTAACACAAAACTAAGCGTGGGTAGGCTGCTCTCTCTCGTCTGCGTGTCTTCGATGGTATCTCATCATTATAAGTTGTTCTGCCAATCGCATTGCGTGTGCTCATCCTCCTCTTTGACCGCAAGTACTGACAAGTGGGACGTCATTCGCAAGAAGTTGGCTACCCAAATGTTGTTAAGAGTCTGTAACGCAAGCGTATGGCCAAAATCTATATCACTCTGAACCACAACAATTGTTTTCCCTTAAAGAAATTATAATATACAACAACAAAAGAACATGGAAAATATGTTTTTGTGGCATCACAATGGGCTAAATATGGCCTAAGTAAGCTACCGACTACCGCCTCTATTACCTCACCTGACCTAAACTATGTCATTGTAGTTTATTTCTGTAAGTTTATGTACATTTAAGATTCTTACTTTAAGGCAAAAAATTAATAAATATACAGTTAAGTCTTCAACTTACTTATTGCAAAGATTATTTCTTAAAACTCACTTACTCCCTCACCGTCCCACAGCGGGAGAAATTCCCGTTCATGCGGCGCTTCAGGCAAATTTTCATTTTATTTTATTTTCTCTCAATACCATATTCGCCAAGCTGGGAGCTTTCAAAGTTAACATATGTTTTAGCAAATTCATCAAATATCTTTCGTCTTTTTTGGAGTGAGTGTAAAGTGAATTAACACGAAATAATTCCATACCATCTCTGTAATGATTTTCCGGATGCTCTGCAAAATACTGTTCTACAGCTGCAATAGCTTCTTCATACTCAAAAGAATTTTTTCAAGTTTCTGAAGAGGGTAGTAGTCGCTGTGAGCCAAATCTGGTGAAAACTTTAATTCATTAAATTAAGCCATTGCATTGTGTTAATGGAAAATGATTTTTTCTTCTTCTGTAAACCAGGTCTTTTTTCGCGAATTTTTTCATTCAGCTGATCAAAAAGGTCGCAATAATATTCCGAGTTAATTGTTTTACATTTCGAATGCCAAAACCTTTTTTTTTTTTGCAGATCGTTCTGACATCACATGTTTTGGAGCTGAACAACCAACTTCAGTCCATGTTATTGTTTAGTTATAAAACGACGCAGAAAATCTGTTTCTTTTTGTTTAAAATGCTTCAAAATCCGCTGAGAAATTTATTTTTGATTCAGTTTCTGATGAATTGTTAAAGAATGCGGCACCACCATACTTTTTTTTTAATGAATTTCTGTTGCTGATAAACCTTCCAAAACAAAGAATATTATCACTGTACAATATTCAGTTCTTTCCACTGTAAAAAAAATCGGCCAAGTGCGAGTCAGACGCGTACACGGAGGGTTCCGTTCCAGATTGTGGTTTGTTTGGGACGTATTTCCCCTAGTGATGCAATGGGGCTGATTTAAAAAGATGTACAGTGCACAAAAATCAAGAAAAGTTTTTCGAATGAGAACCTGAATTTTAATGGTGGTTTTGTATGGGAGGTACCCTCTCTAATGGTCCGATAAAATTGAAATTTTGATACAATAAGTTTTAAACCTACTTTCGCCAATAAAGTAAATTTCTAGATCATGGCATTACTGGTTCGTTAGCTTCCATACAAACAAAAATGTTTCTTTTATGGGGACCCCTTTAAATTTTTGAAAATGTATTAATTTTAGTATACGTTGCTGTTACCCGGATAGAACTACACATTCTGTGAAAGTTTCAACTCCCTGCCTATTACGGTTCATGAGTCTTAGTAATACGGTTCCATTTGGTACCTAAAAACAAAAAAAAAAAAAAAAATGATACGTTATTTTCAAGTGGATTGTAAACAAAGAATGAATAGAGCAATCAAAATTATCAAAATTTTTTGTGTGCTCAAATGAGAGGTGAAATATTAAAATGGCTTACAAATTTTGAGTCCCCTACTGGTGAATAGGTGTCGCTTTCAGTACTTTTCTACCACGTGTAAATTATATGCCAATTTTTTTCGGGGATTATCTGTTGACTTAGAAATCACGGAGATACTTATTATAAAACTTCCGCTCTAAAATCATTGAAAGTTTGCTTTGGTAATACCATAATTGAACGCCCCCTAATGGCATCAGCCCTTTGTTTAAGAATTACTGTATAGTCAAATTTTGGTTCTTAAATATTTTATTAAATTTAATATATTTTTCTTCCTTTGTTTTTTTATTTGTAGATACAACGAAATGATACATTACCGCAGCAGGTATGCATTGGATGTGCCAAAAATGCGATCTCTGCTTGTCTCTTTAAGAAAAAATGCGAGGATGCAGATAATTTCTATCGGCAGCATTTGTTGATTAAAAAGTTTGAGGAGCATAGTGCCAATAATTTTGGTGGTTGCAGCGATTTGAAGAAACAAAAGCAGCACCAAGCTCAAGGAGAAAATGTACAACCGGAGGAGGAATCGCAGCAGGATCAGCAGCACCAGCAGCAACAACAACAGCAAAAGCAGCAGAATAGTAATGGAGAAAGAGGAAGTAGTAGCAGTAGCAGTAGTAGTAGTAGCAGTTCTAGCAGTAGTAGCGCTAGTGGTGTCGCTCACAGTTCAAATTCAGTGAGCAGCACATACAATGAGGAGGAAGAGGACGACGAAGCAGAAGTTGATGTTGAAAAATATATTGATAATGGATTTTATAATCAAGCGAAGAGTCTACATTATCAAATGCTACAAGGTACTACTGATCGGGACTTGACCAGAATAAAAGAATTAATGGACAATACAAATATGGTAAAAGCTGAAACCAGCAATCAACAGAATCAATCTGTTATTGCAGCTGCACCTGCATCTGCAGGTCATCAAGAAATGTGTCTTGAGAATGGAAATGTTAAGGTAAAGGAGGAATTGCCTGATGTTCAGGATGAGGATGAGTTGTCAAAACAACAACATAATCATCATCATCATCATCAAGATCGGGATGTATTGATGCAAGAGTCCGAACAAAATACTATTTACAACGAATATAATGATGGCGGTGATGGAGATAATGATAACGGTGAAATCAGAATGACAAGAGGCAAAGATCCAAATCTTGATGAACCTGAATTTGATTTGCATTCCATACGTCTGATGCAACAATATATGCAACAACAAATGAACAACAATCACAATAACAATATAAACAATAATACTAATTCATCTAATCATCATCGCATGCACAATATGCTTGATGTTAATTGTGAGGACGAGGATGGTGGTGTTGATGGCGACTATGATGATGATGACGATGATGATGAAGGTCCATTACCCTTTTTACCAGAAATTGAACTTACAACGACATCTGAAGAACTGGCACTTACAAATGGAATTGGTGGCAGTGGCCCTGGTAATGCCCCTGGTTCGGGCTGTGCTCCTATATCAACATCTTCAGGACATCATCATTTAATATTACAAGAGCAGGAACGACAACAACAGGAGCATCAAGAGCAGCATCAACAGCAGCACCAGCAGCAGCAGCAGCAGCAGCACACAGCAACAGAAGGATTTCAAGGATTTCAATGTCCGAATTGTTATCAAATATTCGAAATGAGACAAATACTAAAGGCGCACATGCAAAGCGTTCATGGAGCACCTGGTCCAGTCTATGAATGTGCAAATTGTAGCAAAACTTATTTCTATAAACGTTTCCTTGAGAAGCACATAAGACGTGGTCGTTGCGTCAAGAAACGTAGAAATCAAACGTAAGTTAAACTCTACTCAATCATCTGAATAATTTTATAATTTTAATTTGAATCTAATCCAAACCAAATAGACGCCCAATGCAATGTTCTGATTGTCATGTGCTCTTCCCAACTGGTCATCATTTGGGTTGGCATAAACGCACTGGTTGTCCATCGCGTGTTGCATCAACAAATATGTATGTAAATCAATCTATCTTACTCAGTTAACAAATTTTCATCTATCTATCTATTTCTCTATTTCTCAAGGCCCCTACAACAACTCTTCAAACAGAATATGACACAATTTAATAATTTCGCTAAACAAGTAACTACTACTAGTGGTGATGGTGGTATTGGTGGAACCAATAGTAGTAATACAGATTCTATTCCTGCTACTGCTACTGCTGTTGTTGTTAGTGGTAATGGAGGCACTAGCAGTGTTTGCAGCATGCGTAAATCGGATCATTCAAATTATTTAAATAATCGGAAGTGAGTTTCAAATATACAAATTACTACAATAATATCTCTTTAGATTTTGTTTTACCCATATTTGTCATATCGTAAATGACATAGAAAATTTACATAAACGTCGTTTTGTTTGAAATGAAGTATTATTGCAAATTTTTGGATGGGGTCTTGAATAAGTTCTTAAGGTTTTCGAATCGGATATCTTGTTTAAAGCAATCCATATACAATTTTCTTATCTAATCAACTGGAATCATTTTGTTTCTCAGGTTCCTATATCTACATCTTTCATTATCGTCATAACACCATAACCTCATTTTAATTGCCTTCAAAAATTTTTGATTCTCGGTTGAATTGTGATAAATGGGATCATTATTTATTGAAAAACTTGACATTTTTGGTAAATTTGGTATTTGTTAAGGAAGACACCGCTATAATAGGTGAGGTGTCTAAGATAATTTTTGGAGGCTAACTTTTATGAGATTTTGGACAAGGTCTATCGGGGCTACAGCAACAAATACTATAACCTAAATAAAATTCAAAATTTATAGGGGTCCCCATACAAGAGTGTATGGGCGTTATACGATCCAGTAACCGTAGGGCCTTGAAATGAACATGGTTGCTGGAAATGGATTACAAAGTTATAGTGTCCAAATTTCAGTTCGATCGGACCACTATCTCCCAAACAGATCACCATTTGGTAGCGAACTCTTCATTTCAAGTTTGAAGTTGCATTGCTCAACGTAGCATCGATCAACCTCTGGAATGTCTTCTGGGTTATTTATTGCGCACGTTATCAACTTTAATACTTCTGATGGATAAAACAAGCATTTTTATTTTCATTAGCACCTGTCCAGATATAATAATGACATTACTGGTTCTGATGATATGATCCGTGGCTCGCTGGAACACAAAATAGTTCAAATTTGTTTGAATCTAGTATTGTTAGGTTGATACGATAGACGTCCTTCAATTTAAAATAAGCTGCTGATAAGGCGGGAGTCACTAGTCAGTTAGTCTAACAAACTAAAGGTGCTTTTCCCAGCCTAACTCAAAAAAAAAAAACAAAAATCGACCGAGTCAGACTCGTACAGAAACTTGCAGTGTCTAAAATTTAGTTCAATAGCCCAAAAAACAAAAAAGTGTTTCTAATAACAACCTGAATTTTAATGGAAGGTTTGTATGGGAGGTACCCCCCTATTTGGCGGATTTGGCTGATTCCAACAGATGTATAGCGCCTATATCAGAATATGACCCGAGAATGGACGGACCGACGGACGGACGGACTACGAAGTCTCTGTAATAGGGTTCCGTTTGGTACCCTAAAAACAAGCAAAAGGAAACATGACTGGAAAATTAAGAAGAAATCTCTGGAATAGTCAGAATTACAACAACATATAACATCTAGATCACTAACCAGGTTTTATATATCTCTGATAAAAAAAAGAAAACTTTAAAAACAATATATTTAATAATCAGATTTAAGTTTCCATAGAAATTTCGCTGCTCTACTAAAACTTTAATTTCTTATTGTAATTATAATTGTTTATGTTTTGTTTTTCTCTTTAAGAGTTCTGACGACCATCGGTGGTAATGGCATCGGTAGTTCTAACTCTATTGGTAACAAACGTAAGGGACGTGCACGTATTAAACTTGATGCCAAGAAGATTACTTTGGCCAAACATTTGATTTTGCGTGGAGCAACCACCACTGTCATCGCCAATGAGTTGCATATATCGCGTACCTTTGCTTGGCGTCTACGCAAGAGTCTCATTAATGGTGTCAGTCTACATGAACGTGTTGATGATGCAAATACACATGCAGGAGGAATCGGTTTGCCAGGAACATCAAGAACTTTGACCCTGAATGATGTGGAACAGCAGCATAAACAGGAACAAGAACAGGAACAGGAACATCAAAACCAACTTCAAAACAATAGCGTGACTAATAGTTCATTATTACAAGAACATCATCATCATCATCGTCATCCTCAAGAAGAACAAATGTCTGCGTCTGATGTCTTCAATGAGCATGACTTTGTTAAAGAGGAACCACTACATAGTGAACTGATGAAATCCACATCTGAATAATAAGAATATGAATAATAATGGTGAAGATACATGATGGTGATGATGAGGTTAGACAGATTAACCATTCCGAAGACGTTATGGTGGTGGTGGTGGTGTTGGTGGTGGTGGTGGTGGTGGTGTTACCGATATTGAGCGAGGAGCTACTGGATTTGATAGTGATGATGATGGTGATGATGTTGTCAATAGTATCCTAATGACTTCACCATCATCATAATGGCATGCAATGCCATGAAGCAAAGAAAATTTATAATCATGATAATGATGATGCTAATACACATTTGATTGTTGGTGGCGGTGGAGGTGCCGGTGATGGTTGCAACTCATCATCTGATATTGAAGAACAACAGAAACGTGATCGTGAACATCATCAACAAGCAGCATGCTGCTGCAGCGGTATGTATCAAAGGCAATTGTTAATTGAATCCCAACAATTTCCACATATTGTTAATGCGCGACAATTGTTGCAACAACAGCATCAGCACCAAGTCCTTCAACAACAGCAGCAAAACCAAAAGGTAGCGGCATTACTTGATGGCAATGGCAATGGCGGCACCACTACATCCACTAGTCTTTCTGTGAAGCATAATGAAGTCGGCGGAGGTGGTGGCTTAAATCTGTTGACACCATTTTCACCAGCCGTAGCAGCAGCATTGTAAGTTTATTATTATAAAATTCCAATATGCATATACTATGTATATATACTTGTATAATACGGATGGTATTCTAGTCCCCAACCCAAAAGGGGTTCTTATCTTAAAACACAACATCAACCAATAATGAATTCGGGGCGGGGTTGTTTTTTCGAAGAGAATCCATTAAGCGAAAGACTAACTACAATATAATGGATTTGTTTTGCCCCAATCTATTTTGGATCTTGATCCAGATGATAATGATGTATTTATGAAAATATTTGCGCCTTTTTTGTGTTCAAGATAACATTTCGCTCGGTCTAATAAAGAATACACAATTTAATATTTGCCATCGTAACCAGAGATTTGTGGAACGGTGCATTTTCTTGTTAAAAGATTACATCTTCGAAACATCCTCGTTCAAACTATTTAGTTGGGACATGTAGCGTTCTGTATTGACTGTCTTGCGTTTTACAAGGTAGTCGATAAAGAAAATACCTTACACATCCCAAAATATGGACGGCATAATCTTGCTAGCAATTTATTGCGCTTTTTGCCGCTTTGAGCTAGGCTTATCAGCTGCTGTCCACTTAGCTGGCTGCCGATTTGACTCTAGCGTACAATAGCAAATCCATGTTTTGTCCATTGTGACGTATTTATGCAAAAAGTCTCTTTTATTTGGAAGAAACAACTCCAAACATCGGCTGTTTGTGTTAACAGCGGCACCCACTTCGAAAAAAGCTTTCTTATAGACAAATTCTCATGCAAAATAAAGCATACACATTCCTTGGGTATGTTTGGGGTGCCAGCTATTTCCTGCAAAGTAACTTTATGGTTTCTCAAAACGCTTTTGTGTGTTTTTTAGATATTTTCCGGTATAACCACTTCTTCTGGGTTATCAGAGCGTGGCGCATCTTCGGTGCTCGTAATACCATGCTTAAATTAACTTATCAAGCTTTTGTTTCAATGGGGTTTTTTCCCATAAAAAATCACTGTTCAGTCAATAAAAGAAATTCATTTTCAACCAATGTTTTGAAAAGAAGAAAAGTAAGCCTAGAGTAAGGACTATTTGACATGTCGTTGAACATTTTTTAGTTTTTCCTTTGTCTTCTGTCTGTAAGAAATAAGTAGAAAGTTTATGAGGTATGATTCTGTGTCGTGGCATACCAAATTGTTTTTATTGGGGTTCCGGACCCAAAGGGTATCAAAAGGAACCCTATTGCAGAGACTTCGCCATATCTCATAAACCGCAATAGATAGAGAGTTGAAATTTTCATATATGTAGTTTTATCCGGGCATCAGCAACAAATACTAAAACTAAAATATATTTTCAAAAACTTAAAGGGGTCTCTGTACAAGAAACATTTTGGTTTGTGTGGCAGCTACACGATCCAGTAACTCCATGATCTTCAAATTTAGATGGTTGGTGACTATATATCAGAAACTTATATTGTCGCAATTTTAGTTAGATCGGACCACTACGGAGGGTACCTCCCATACAAGCCCCTCTTAAAATTCAAGTTCTTATTAGAAAAACTTTTTTGTTTTTTGTTTTATCTAACTGAAACTTAGACACTATAAGTTTTTGATGTTGGCGCGGCACATTTGTTGGAATTAGCCAAAACGGATTACTAGGAGGGGTACCTCCCATACAAACCCACCATTAAAATTCAGGTTCTTATTCGAAAAACTTTTTTGTTTTTTGGACTATTGAATTGAAATTTGACACTATAAGTTTCTGATATAGTTGCGGTACATTTGTTGGAATCAGTCAAATCGGGCCACTAGAGGGAGTACCTTCCATACAAACCCCAATCTGGAACGGAACCCTCCGTGTACGAGCCTGACTCGCACTTGGCCCATTTTATTAAGCTTTTCCTTTGTCTTCTGTCTGTAAGAAATAAGTAGAAAGTTTATGGGGTATGACTCTGTGTCGTGGCATACCAAATTGTTTTTAATTTTTGACCAGCGTACTATATACGAGTATGTACATATTGGTTTTACTAAAACTGATCAAAAATATCATACTTGGATTTTACTTGTTTTAGTTTTTGTTTTAATTTTCTAAATGTTTCTCTTATGTTTTTGTTTTTTGTCATAATTTTATCTTAGAAATCAGTTGCCAGTTAATTTGTCCATACGTTCAATTCCACTTTTGGTGAACAACAATGATTGGTAAGTAGTATATGGAATATACAATATGTACAATAATTAAAGTATAATAATAAATTTTTCTTTCTGTTTTGAAATTAGCAATCCAAACAACATTCAGAATAATGATGTCAGTAATCATAATATGATGGTTAATAATAATAATGATAATAATGGTTCAACTGGTAAATCTGGTAAAAAACCCCGTAAACCGAATGTTTTTATAGACGATGAAAAATATGCCATGGCTAAATTGTTAGTGGGTGAGAATGCCTCAACAATGGAAATAGCACGTGCCTTAAATGTCTCACAGATGACCGCATGGAAGGTCCGAGATGCCATTGTAAAGGGTGTGCCATTGTCCTATAGAAACAAGAGACATGGCAAGAAACGTTTAAATAATACTCAACAACAACAACACCACATCAGCAGCATCACCATCAACAGCATTGCCAACAAAATTGGTAATAATAACAATAATAATAATAATAAGAATAATGGATGTGGAAATGGTGGAAATGGAGCGGGAACAACAATGATGATGGATAGAAGCCATAGAAATGTTGATTTACTGACAGCAGCTGCAGCTGTTCAAGTTCAAAAGAAGGTTGCAGCAGCAGCAGCCACACAACACCAGCAACAGACCCATTTGCAATTGCAACAACATTTGAAGCGTCAACAAGAAAAGATAAAACAACAACAAGAACATCAAAAGCAATTGCAGCAATTGCAGCAACAGCAGATTGAGATGCTGAAACAACAACAACAGCAACAACAACAGAAGCACAAACAACAACAGCAACAAATGCGGCAACTACGTCTTCAGCAACAACAGCAACATCAAGAGCAACAACAACACAAATCAATAACATCACCACCTCTCATGATTCAACCACAACAACAGCAACAACATCATCATCATCAGCAACAACAACAACAACAACAACCATCATCAGCATCATCTTCCAATTGCAATAAAATGTTACATCCACGTCGTCGTCTTAAGGCTGCTGAGTGAACAACGCGATAAACTCATAACACGTGAAATCCTTGAACTCATCAAAGAGGATAGCAATATTCAATATTGGAAAGTTTCCGCACGACTTGCTGAAAAAGGCATAACCATATCACCATCTTCCGTGTGTCAAAAGCTCAAATCAATGGGCATCCATCGTCGTTGGAAGCCAGCCGACAAGCCATCTATGCTCGATATGGGACAATTAAAGGCAGCATCCGTAGCTGCTGCAGCTGCAGCCGTTGGAACTTTGACAACTTCTCACGATCACAATGATAATGCTGCTACTGCTGCCAATGTTGGTGCTGTTGCTGTGGCTGGTGGTGGAGTTATTGGTGGGAATAATCCTGGATCCACTACTACTAGTGCTGCCGTTGCAGAAGATAACTATGAACAAAGTTTTGATTTAGGTGGCGCACATTTTTTAAGTGCCTTTACACGTTGAATGAGCATGCGTGCATGCGTCGTCATCATATAAAACATATATCAGATCATTATAGTTTATTATAGATCATCAAATGAAATGATGATGATTATTGATTAAAAAGAAGAAAAAGTAATGTGGCCATAAAAATACTATGTACGATTATATAGTAGAGTTATGAAGTATATATAGAAGAGATATAATATTTATGTATTTAAAGAATCGAAACAGAAATGAACAAATCAGAACAGAAGTGAACAGTATACCTAGATTACTAGAAGATCATCAAATCCGATCAGATCATCACATCAGATCCCATCAAATCAGATCAGATCAGATGAGAACAGATCATCCATCAATATGAAAGCGACAAAGTTGCCAACAATTTTTTTTTTTTTTGTTTTATATATATTTATTAATTTATTTTGTATGTTTTAAAGATTTTTTTCTTATTTATTAATTTATTTTTTTTTTTTTTTTAATATTTCTATATTTTAAATAATAAGTAGATGCGATGACGAATTCATTCATTCATTCATTCATTCACTCATTTAGAGAAAGACTTTTAAGCGCCAATAAGAGACGCTTTAATTTTAACGTCCACACATTATTTTATTCCACACATATTTTTCTACATTTGTTTGTGTTTTGTTTTTTAAAAAGTATTTTTGAATTATATTTAGAATTATAGTTTATAAATATTACAACAAAAAAAAAAAAAAAAACATTAAAGTATTAAAAAAGAAATAGAAATATCAGAAGCAAAAAAAAAAACAAAATATTATAGTTTAGTAAGGAGAAAACAACGACGCACACAAATACATTTATATATACATACATACATACATATGTATTAAAACAAAAACAAAAAGAGTTCTGAACAAATTAATTTAATAATTAAAAGAAAAGGAAAGAAAGAATTATAAGCGAACATTCCTAGAAACAAGAAAAAAAGGAGGCTATATTCGGCTATGCCGGAGATCTAATATTCTTCACGCTTCATGTTTTAAACTGGTTCCCTGTGATTGAGCATACAGAAATATTACGTAATTGATTTGACCTATCTTTAGGTAGAGTCTGTATTTTTACAGTATTTTATTATTGACGACGAAATTTGTATTTGTATGGGAGCTATACGATCCTTTAATCCCAGGATCCTGAAACTTTCATGGTTACAGAATATGGGTCAGACATTTGCAGTATCCAAACTTCAGTTCGATTATACAAAAAATATAAAAATAAATTCTAATAAGAATATGAATTTTAATCTGAGTTTGTATGGGAGCTATACGATCCAGTAATCCTGGGATCTTGAAATTTTAATGGATGCTTAATATGCGTCAGACACATGTTTTGTCTTAATTACATTTCGATAAAACATTTTTTTTTTAATAAGAACTTGACTTTAAATCTGGGTTTGTGTGGGAGGTACCCCTCCTAGTAGTCCAATTCCTGCAAACTTTTAGCTCTTTATCCCAAGAACTAAGAGATAAGTTTGCGTACATACAGACGGACATCAACTCGTTCCGTCAAGAAAATTAAGAATTTACAAGATCTATATAAAATATACTTTATGGAGTCTCCGATGTCTCCTTCTATATGACAAACTTATCATACTAATCACTGCGTGAAGGGTATAAAGAACGACGAACAAGAACAATAAACACAAGCACAAAACATATTTAATAAAATACATACACAGTATCATAGATACCCAGATACTTAGTCATAGGTCCTAGATTTATAAAACACCACATGATGCACTGAATTTCAGCATTCCAGAAAAAAAAAAAGATTATTAGAATTATTATTATTATTATTTTTTTTTTCCTTAGGAATAAGAGATTTTTGTATAAGGAATCAATATTTTTTTTTTTGCTTTCTTTGTAAGAACTTTTAAATAGAACCAACCACCTACACTTAACCAAAACCAAAACAAAAACAAAAAAAAAAATATTGAAAATATTTTTTAGGACTTTTTTAATTTTTTTATTTATTTATTTTTCTTTTTTTGGTAAATTTTATTTAACCTTTTACATGAATTCGATGAGATGATAATGATGATGACGATATAGATGATGGTTACATGGGTTAGTAAATGGGATTTGATAAATAGAAAATATTCGATTGAGTGGATCAAAACAAGTCTTCATTTTTTTTCCAACAAAGGGACTAGTGTTTTTTTTTTTTTTGTCATATGTTTGCTCGCATTTATAAACCTAATAAATAAGATTAATGGGGAATGTGAATGATGAATGCTTTGATTTGAATTTATATGTATTTCATTGCCTGAAATGTGTTACAACGAGTCTTGTATCTGAAGAGGGTGAAGGTGACAATGACTTGACTGAAGAACTAGTGTTGATGGTATTATCATGAAAAATTTGTATTCCCAAAAAATCAATACTCGTATGAATACTCGATGATGAATGACTAAACTCTGTATTCCCAACTTTCAACATTTAATCTCACTATACTCAACAGAATAAGCAAAAAAATATTATCCACTAAGACTATGTACATTCCAATTCCACTTGGTCAAATCACATTCAGTTTGAAGGGTCTATTAGCATTTAGTCAGTTCCATTATAGACACTTTAGGTGGAAATATTTAAACTCAAATGATGAGCAATTTTCCGCTGAGTTTGAACCTCGAGTGAGTCTTATTAATTGAGTGGATTGTATATTAAATCGATGGGATATGAATTCTTATTTTATAGATCTTAAATTATTTTGTTTATTTTTAGCCGCTTCAGATATGAAATCAAGAGTGAAAGTGGGAAGAATCTTAAGTTTTTAAGGGATCGACTATAAGAGATTTGAAAATGGTATCATCCACATGATAATTCCAGGCATGTTTGCAAGTAAACAAAAACTGATATCTCTGTGAGTTCCTAAATCAAATATTGGATCTGGAATGAAGTGGAATTTTATTTAGGATTAATTGAAAAAGTGTCACCAGTTCAAATTGTTTAAGTCTATAATATTGATCTTGAGATCATTGTTTACGTTTTCAATTCAACAGAATACTTTAAGTTGCTTTCATGACTCTTAGTCAAAGTCCAAGGACCTCACCAGATGGAATAGTATAGTGAGATCAGTACATCAGATCATATGGTTGTCACTTGTTGTGCATGGAATAATGATAAAGTGCTTTACATTTGATTCAAAAGATCTCTGCTATATAGATGACTAAAGGAGGCAAACCGTCGGGTATTTACCCTACAACCCATGAAATGATTAGAATAAAATATAATTTATTCAGAACATACTACTTACTATGTAGAATTCAAACCCTTTTTCTGTTCGATTGACTGAATGATTTAAAAAAAAAAAAAATGGGTGCACAACGATATTCATAATATTTATACTTGCAAATGTAAAGAAAATACTATAGTATAACTGATCTGATACATGAAGAAATATGAATTACAGTTGTTCAGTGATTGATGGCACAACTAATCAGTTGGGAACTTAGGCAAAATGGGTCTTTGATCTAGTATAGGACATAAGTAAATGTTATTTTGCAATTATCAAAGTCAAATTAGAAATTATCATGTAACATTATCTTCATCAGCATTATCAGCATCTTACATACTACTTACTAAACTATATTTACAATATATATGCTAAATCTTAGTATTATTATATTATCACAGAATATGAGTTCCGATTATGAAAACAAGAAAAACAAAACTAAAATTAACGAACAAATAAAATAAAAAGAAGAAATACACTACTTAATAAGAACAAAATATTTTTATTAAATAATAATAAATCAAATCAGATCAATAAAATATTGAGAAATTATATACAACACAGAAAATAAAAATTAAAATAAAAGTGCAATTAAAAAATTATAATAAAATGGTAATCAGCAAACAAACATACAAGCAAACAAATAAAATCAGTAAATCAATTATAATTGAACTCTATAAAGACAATTAGGGAGAAAATTGAAAAAATTTTCAGCGTAAATATATATGAAATACTATATATACGTATATATAAATGTATGCTATATAGATATGTATATATATGTTGTATTGAGTTACTTTATATAACACAAACCCCATAAACTTGATGACGATTAGCTTTCAGAATTTCATGTGTCATTTGACCTGTTCCTATTCCTGTTTCTATTCCTGTCAACCTGTCAAATCCCCAACAATGAATGATATAAAACAATAAATATAGATACAGATATATAAGTTTATAGAACCGTTGACATCTAATTGAAAATATCATCATCTATTTTTCCATTGTTTTTCCAATGTGCACCAGACAATCTAGACATAATTTAATATTATTTTGTGTCATCTTAATCACAAATCAGTTTTATAGATGATTTACTTCTTAGACCCCAGACCCAACTAATTTGAAATGTAACAATAAAATTGCATAAAAATTGCATTGCATTATAAGGTGCTGGCTGGCACATTTCCACAGATAAAAGCATACCAGGTTCTCTCCAACAACGACTTTCTCAATGTTGTCCCATAAATATTCGATGCGACTTAGGTCTGGAGTGGATGACGGCCATTTAAGAACGCTAACATTATTTGATGCAAAAATTGTTTTGTTAGTAGTAGCACTTCATTCAAAATATTGACATATATCATCTTGATGAGTTTATCTTCCATATGGTGTATTGGGTCAACTCCATTTCAAGAAAAGTACCCCCAAACGTTGTTTTTACCTCCGCCATACTTAATCACAGTTGGCACGTACTTTGGGTCAAACTCTGTCCCCTTTGGTCGTTGAACATAACTACTACTATCTTTTCGCCACTCTAGACCACTTATTTCTATACATTGATCACGATATAACAGGGCATTTTCTTTTAGGAGATTCGTCCATGGAGTCCAGCCTCAATCACCGTTTCCATTCACTATTTTGCGCTGAATAGCTGCAGCACTCTAAAGACAACCAATCACCGTGTATTCTAGAGTTTCACACGCTCTATTTTGTGTTGAACGCATTGAATACTATATTTTTTGGATCAATTTAGCTGGATTGCAATTCCCTGATAGATCATGCCAGGCCTATGGAGCTCAACAATTGACGCATGCATGGCTGGCGTATAACTTTTGCTACTGTTCTAATAAGCAAATTCGATCAATAAGTATTCTTACAAATAAGAACAATAAAGTTTCAATGATATTGTGAAAAATATTCAATAAATTCAAGAATTTTACTTGCAGTTTCAATTGTTTCCAATTAGGTGGCACAGCCAAGTCTGAAGTCTGAGCTAATCTTTCATAGCTTGAATTCAATTTTAATTTAGTTTCCTTTTGAAGTAAAACTTCTTTAGCGAAGGGGAGTGAATCCAAAAAATATGAAAATACAATGTGACGAAAATCAAAATTTGACGATTTTATTACTATATTGGAGCTATTTAGGCATATACAATATGGAAGTTTAACTTCTAAAGTTTAACTGGTCAAGCAATAATACAGAATATTGTAGTGATATAGTGTTTCAATACAAAAGAGTTATTTTATTTTTCGGTCATTCGGCCACTAGTTCGTACGTTCTTTCGTAAAGTAAACACAATCAGTAAAGCACTTTTTATCTCTCTCATACTCACGCATAAGCATTCGTTCTCTACGCTACAGACGAGTCCGTACAAGACAATGCGTATTGTTTTGCGCATCTCCCCACTACGTCTCTGAAGCATCATCGTATTTTCATTTTCGTCACACTTCATTTTCTAATTTTCGGATTTAACTCCATTCACTAAAGAAGATTCACTTCCATATTATACTTATGAGGGTGAGGCACACTACTTAAATATTTTTTTTTTTTGTCAATATAAGACAAATTTAGATTTTCTGGTGGTCATTGGAAGAAATAATGAATCAATACCTTCGTTTCCAATTAGTTGTCTATATGGTTATAAGTTACCATATGTTTTAAATTAGAAAATAAGTATACTAGAGTGCGGTGATGATTAGTTTCTGATTATATTTTGACTTAACTTGATTGATGAGAATTGGATATTTCATAATTAATTTATTCAATTGCGTTGTTTTGTTAGTAAAATAGTAATCGTCTCGTCTCGTAGAGTATTGTATATTGGACAAATCCAAAGGGGAACTAACCAAAAAATCGCACAAATTGAGGTTTATCATTGTCTGCATTGAGAACCATCAATGATGATGATGCAGATAGAAAACATGAATGAACTCATCATTGTTGTTCAGATTCTCATCATCATTCAATCAGATAAATTCAGATCTTAATGGATATTATTTGTAAACATAAAATTGTTTGAATTTTTGGCAACAAGGAAATTTGCAATCAATAGTGATGTGAAAGATAATTTTATGGGGTGTGTCTGTTTTTAATATATTTGTTCCAAAAAAAAAAAATGTTATTAAAAATATATTCGACTGAATTTGAAGTTGGTTTATGATTACTTTGACAAGCTTTTTACCCCACCTCACCCTCTTTTAAAGATAACACATAAGCAAATACAAATATATATACATACAAGTATTTATTATATATAAATGGTATCTATAACAGATCAGATACATTAAAAAACAACAGAAACATGTTAAACAATAAAATATTAAAACTACGAAATATTATGAAGAAGCTTCAATAGTTCAATAGTTAACTAACTAACAATAACCATAATATACATAAGTATAAACATACAAAATCGGATATTTATATACACATACATACATACATAAGTAGTTATAAACATATATTGATATATATATATATATATATATATATCTATATTGAATGATTATACATGGAAAATGCTTAAAACAAACAAATATACTAAACATAATAAAAATAAATATTGCTATAATATTATTATACTAATAATAATCATTAAGAAAACATAGCAGAACACAACAGATCAGATAAGATTAGATCAAGGGAACTATACTATTGTATGCACAAGGTGTGTTCCAAAAGTTTTCGGACTTTTCTGATAAGTAGAGAAAAACGCAAAGAATTTTTTTTCTCTTTTCAATTTATTCAATTTATAAACGTATAACATTTTTCACTGCTGGATCAGGATTGAGCGAAGGACCCACGTCACAGATTTCTTGATAGCCTTTGTGTTATCGTAACTCATTCCTTTCACGACTATTTTGAGCTTGGAAAACAGGTTCACATATGGTTCCAAATCAGGCGAATAAGAATGATGATGTGTGATCTTCCGATAGCCCAGAATCTCTGTAAGAATGCTATGAATTGAGACATACTGATTGTTGAGATTCTCCTATAGTTTCCCAAATGATATTTGCGAGCATTGGATGATCGCAGGCTGCACTGTCGTTTTTAGTGTCTTCTTTGCACCTCCCCGATATTAGCTTCTCGTTATCTGCAACGATCGTCGAAATGTTTATACCAAATATGAGCTTGTGAACGATATAAACAATCATTAACATAAACTTTTTTAAGCCGAGTTTAAAACAGATTTTGCTCTTTTCGACTTTCATTTTGTAACACAAAAGCAAAATCACCAAACGATATAACTTTTCCATCTCTTGAAGTGTCAGAATGCCCGTTAATGACGCAGCTACTAATACGGCCAATTCAATTCGGGCAACTTCGGCGCTAATGTACTGTTTTAAGTGATCAACTGTTTGGAGATTGTCGGCAGAAACTTTATCTTTCAATACGCCCCACAGAACAAGTCCAGAGGCATCAAATCGCAGCTGCGAGCAGAGCAATGGACTTCGCCAAAACGGCTAAACACACGGTTGTTGAGTCTTGTAGCAAGAAGCTTGATGCTACGTGCGGCGGTATGGAAAGTTGTGCCGTCTTGTTGAAACCATAGCTCATCGAGATCGAAATTTTCCCAATTGCTGCCACATAAAGTCAGTTATCATGTCTCGATTGCGTTCACCATTGTCAGTCACGGCGCGATCTTTTGCTTTTTAAAAAAAGAAAGGGCTAATGACGACACGTGAGGATTTTCCGTTCCCCAAATTCTTGAATTTTGTTCGTTTACGTAGACGTCGAGATGAAAATGCGCTTTGTCAGGAAAAAAGATTTTTCTTGTAAAATCTGGATGAAGCGTAAATGTTGTAGAAAGGTCAGTCGGTTCCATTTCCTGAACCAGTTGGAGTTCTAGGACCTTGGCTAACACCTTCGTCCACAGCAGCGATTACTTAAGCTGTAAAGACATGGCAAACTGGACCTTACTGTAGCGGCTGTAGAAGCTGACTGACATGCCTGCATTTGCATTTTTTGAAGTGTGCCAGCAAAAATATGAACTACACATTTTAGGCATTAGGACAAAGATATTCCAGTCTTGCTCATCCTCCAAAGAAGCCAAACATTCATTACTGTTGTCACCTAAACACCAGCAGAAAATTCGAAAATATCGCTTTCCTGAGCGGTACTTTCCTTTATAAAGTCTCAAGAGCATATCTGTTAAAAAATCTACACCGTCTATATTTCCGTTGTATACAGCGACTTTTGCAAGTTTGGGAACATTGTTTTTCCTGAGGACTCCAACATCTGCATCTTCAAATAGGTTGATCTCCATTATGTGAACTGATTTCTTGTCAAATTGTGATTAATTTCAAACTCTTCCATTATAGGACCCCCTTCCATTTTCTTTAAATGTTATCTGATAATTTCTAACTTGATTTTTTTATAAGGTATCTCTTGCAAATATTCCCATCTCATTTCCTTTCGAACTATAATGAGATTTACAGATAATCTTTGTCAGAATCACAAAGAGTTTGTCTCAAATTTTGTATTTTGAACGAAATTTCGTGTGGCGTATCGATTCGAATGCTGGAGAAGGCTTACGGTGAGCCTGTTTTATCGAAAACTCAGGCTTACGAGTGATATAAAGCCTTTAAAGACGGTCGGCAGATCGTCGAAGACTTGCCTCGTTCCGAACGGCCATCGACCTTTGGCACTGACGATAACGTCAAAAAAGTTAAAGAAATCGTCATGTTAGTATTAGAGAGAATGCACGTGAACTCAACATCAATCGTGAAACAGCTTGTTCAATTTTGGTCAACCATTTGGGCATGCAGCGCGTCGCCGCTCGGCTCGTTCCGATTGAGTTGAATTTTCTCCAAAAATTTCTTATCGGGCCACGATTATAAACGATAATAACGCCAAAAACGCTCCAAAAACGACTTAGCTCCGTGGAGAACCCGGCATGATTCCATAGACTCCAGCAAACAAAATTCTCCGAGAAGATCACAGAATATCTCGAATAACTAAAGCACTGAACCCACACCCAATAAAACATTGTAGTAGATTAAAATTAACATTTATTAATTTTGTTAAGTACATGCCAAAATTTCCTCGATTAACAGTACTTTAAATTTGGATAAATTACCACTTATTAGAAAGAAAATTAACACAAATTGCTTTGGTTGATTTGATTGGTCATTGTTTGGGTTCTAAATGCATTACATACTAGTGTCGTAGAGTCATCAAATACAGCGCTATTGGCAAAATATATATAACAGATCAAAAATAAAATATAAATTCAAATTACATCTATCACTATTGTGGTTTTTACTGTCAATGCTCTTCACTTGTGATTGTATTAACATTTTTTGAAATCCTTGTTGGCTAAGTTGCGACAAATCCGGGTATACAATAATATGGACAACACAGTTTAGGTTTGGGACATATCTGGGGTTAAATAGGAACATCCGTGTATATCATAAGTAGGAATTTTGATAAAATTGGTACAAAGGAAAACTTGTCTCAATTTACATAAAATTTGACCGAACTAGAATCACTTGGCTAAGTACAAAGAATACTTTTAGAATAATATTTAGTAGATATCTATAGGTATTGTTAGGTTACTTACCAACAGCAATAAGTTTCAGTTGCTGCTATCCTTCTGAGGTATCAGAAAGCTTACACTTTTCTCAACACTCACACATTTCTTGCGGAGTTTTTTTTTTCAAACTGGCCTTGGGGTTTGCCTTGTTGGTTCTTTTCTTCTGAGCAGCCTGTTTGCCTGTTTTACTAAGCAACCTCTTTTTGCATGCCGGTGCTTTTCGTACACTACGCTGTTTTTTTGAGCCTTTCTTTTGATTTAGCTGAATTGGTCACTCTACCGTATCGAGTGGATCTCGCAGTTGGTGCCAATCGACCATATCGAGCTGACCTAGCTCTACCAGTTCTAGCTGTCTTTGATTTCGATCGCGATCGTCGTGATGTTCCAGGTGCCCACGATTTCGATCTTGAAGATCGTGATGTCTTCGCTTTTGAAATAGACCTTTTAGATAAAGCTGAGCTTGAAGATCTCGCTTTCTTCGAACTGGATGCAGATAGTCTAGCTGTCCTTGCTATCGACCTGGATCGCCTAGCTCTCCTCGGTCTTGCAGATCTAGATGGTCCAACGGATATGTTGTCAACCATTTCGTTCTCGTCTTCACCAGCAACAATTTTAACTAGTTCCAGCATTGCTGGTATTTTCCATTTAAAACGCACCGACATCGTGTATAAAAATAAAAAAAAAAATTAATAAAAAATATATAATTTTTTTAACAGAATGCACTTCTAATCTCGATATGATTTCAAAATTTAATGAACTAAAACCAAACAAGTTTGACTTTTTAACATTGAAATTTTGAACGGCATACTTAGATTGATGATAATATGATTGTCTAGTATTCCTTCTAGTAATTTCCTTGATTTCCTTGGTTACCTTGATTATTGGATATTAAAAGTCCTCCGCATATGTCTTGAGATACCTACATTTTTGATATTTAATGCTGAACCGGAACAAATCAAGACTTTATATATGCAAACAATATGTTTGGTTAGGTTAGGTTCGAAGCTCTTTCAAGGGAAGCTGGCTGATTGCTGTGCTGTTTTCCCTCTATTGTATGTACAGTAATAATTTCTGTTTTTTACTTCATTTATCCCCTTAATTTTTTGTTGTTGTTGTTGTTGTTGTTGTTTTGTTTTCGTGGTTTGTATTCTTAAAACTGGCTTTGCAAACAGATCACAAAAATAATGTATTGTATGTACTAATAATGTACAAAAATTCTTTCAAACTAATTAATATTTCAATCTGATGCATCTGATGATCTGTTAATGGATTAAGTAAAAAGTGGAAATGATAGTTTGAATATTTTTATTTTGGTGTGGATCACATTTTTTTTCTTTGTAAAAGATAGTTTGGATGAAGTCTTTTCAGTCTTCATCTTGTTGTGTCTTTGGTGAGAGCTATAGCCAGTATATTTTGATATACCTATGCCATATTTGCCATGTCGAAAATGAACACCCAGTAGTGTACGGGATTATTGAACGATCCTGCAGGACCAAAGGAAAAGCCCTTACGTTTTTAAGCAATATAATGCAACAATTCATACCAATCGTCATACGAAGCTCTTCTTATTCCCTATTAACATTTTAAACTGGATGCCGCGAACCCTAGTTCTATGTTGAACCCTCTGGTGAATACTTGTTCGTGTTTATTACCCCGAATAAAATAAGTACGATAATACATAAGTATCTTACCTATCAGTGGGTATTCAACTCCTTAATAAATACATTCAACAAAAATCTGTTGTTATTCGTCGACAAATGAACCAAGCTGCTCGTTTTGCAGCGATTACCTCTTTGCCTGCATTGCTTCATTTATCAATCATACGACGCGATAATCTCGATTAATCGTTAAAAATGCTTTAGTCCCATTCTCTTTGCACCCAAATAACACTATTGTTTCTCCATGCACCCGTTACACCCACAACTTACAAATGTTGTAACTCAGTTATATGATTTTGTCTGGTCGACTCACGGCTCATTTGCTTTGCGATTCTCTCCTGATATGGCTGTAAATATTGATGGAAATTAGCAAAGCAATTTAAAGTTTTCCTAAAGAAAGTTCTGTAAAGATGTTTTCTTCCAGCTTTTATTCAGAGTAGATGGTTTTATATTTTTTACACATCTAAGCCAATTAAGTGAACGCTTCCAAGCATCTCATCTATTACATTAACAGACTGATTTTGAATCCATGACATAAATTTGAACGGTCAAGTGGTGGGTTAGCAGCAGTCGAATTTGCAAGTCGAAGTGTTTTTTGTTTCACGTACTGCTTATAACAATTATTTTGCTTATTTCTTTATCATTAAAATTGCAGTTTAATCTGCATTTTTATGTTCCATAATCTGAAGAAGCACTTTCGTCATAAAGAGTGACACAGTGTAATCCAAAACAATGCTTATGAGTTGTTAAACTACCCTTTATTTTTTTGTTTTTTTCCTTGTTTTGGGGCATGAGGTCTAATAAATTTAATGAGATCAGTTTAAATGAAGATTATAACCGCGTTAAACCGAGACAAAAAAAAACCACGTTATATTAAATTTATACTCAATTGTTCAACATCGCTAAATCAAGAGCGCATTATCGAAGTACCGAGTTATAGGAGAACGAGGTTCGATTGTACACACATTTTATTTGCGTCGAAAATATTTACACAAAACTAAAGCCGCATTACCATGTACACACTTATCATTGAATTTAAATTTTTAATAAGTAACTAGGAGGGGTTTCATGCTTCAATCAGTGAGTTGATATGAGATTGTGTGGTAGTTGGAATAAAAGGTAGTTGATTACTCGCACTTCACTCTTTGTTTTTATTCACTCACTACACTTGACTGATAAGAAACTGACGTTCCAATCCACAAAGGATCTGGCTTTCGAATGGTCCATAATGATCTCGGATGTTTCGGGATATTGTGGGATGTTCTGGAAATTGAGGAATGCTCTTGAATTCTCTCGTTTATTTTGAAATTTTCTAGAAATATTCTAGAGGTCAAAGCTTCTAGCATATATTTTCAAAAGGCCTTTTTTATGAATGGTGGATAGAAGGGTTCCACACCATATAACTGTTTTGATCACACCAGGATTCGTTTTTGAGTTTAAGCGGCAGGCACATTTTACTCTCTCTTTTATAATGTGTATTGATTAATGACGTGTAACACCATCGTTGGTATCAATCAATGCCAGCAGCAGGTTGGAATTGATTCAAATAATTTGAGGACAAATTCGATAGTCAAATCTGATAAAATTTTCTAGATTTTATCAATTGTTTCACCGCGTATCCGGTTCTGATCAACAGTTCTCTGTTGTTTTAAGAAAGCCCAAAAACATTTTCAATGATATTAAGTTTAGAAACTCAGCTTGATGGAAATCTACAATATAAAAAATATTATAGGTAAGCATCCTTTATGGTTTATCCACCTCCAAATCTAATGACTGGCAGCACTGCTTTACTGTTCTTCTTCTGTCAAAGGTGCATAAAGTGTGTTCCAAATAATCCCTGGACTTTAAATCTCGATTACACATTGTCCCAAAATTGTGCATTGCATCATCATTGAAAGTACATTTGTGTTTCTTTAAAAATGTGGAATTGTTTCGGATTTAAAATGAGAAGAAGTTTCGTGTATAAAAATGCATTGTACTGGTATTTATGCATGCGGTCTAAGTCAGGGTGCGCTTATGTGAAACGAATTAGCTGTCGCATAATAGTGTAACTTCATTAACATTTTTGCCAATTAATTTCTCCGGTGCTGATGTTGATGCTTCTTTAAAAAGGCTTATTGGAGGATTTTCTTTAAGAGGTCCAATTAATTTGCGACATTCCATTTGTTTCCCTCCAAATTCTCTAAATTTCCACACAAAATTGTACATTATTTTCCGATAAATGTATGTATAAACATTCCTTTGTTTTTTTCCATTTTATCAATTAGTTTTTAAAAGTCTAATAATTCGCAATTTTATTAGTTTATAGGAATTAATAGTAGTAAGGGTCGATCAATTTTTTTCCACATTAATCCAAAATTCTCTTTTGAGACCAACTTAACTCCAACCACATTTCCATTATGGACTTTAGGACTTCTGGATGAGCTCGCATTCTATTCTATCCCATTGATTTTGTCATTCATTTATTGAAGAATTTGTTTATATATCTTTTTATTCCATGTTCCTTTTTCATTAGTTTATTAATATAAATATTTGCTCTCATCAGTATTTACAACAACCTAAAAATGAGAATCTTATGGCATCGATTGATATGAAACTTCGTATTTATGCATTGTACATAGGTCTGTTCTATTCTCTTTGCCACGAACTTGTCCAATATCAAAGATCCATTGCGATCACAATTTATGTTATGTGTCCAAAGATTTCGGAACGACGAAGAACCAGTCAAACTTTTAAAACTATTACAACATTTACCATAAGTTCTATGCGAATCGATAAAAACCAGAACTCTATATAAAAATAAACAAAAAATATGAATTATTATTGTATTATTGTAACTAAAGAAATATTGTAATAATTAGAATTATAGTATTTAACTAGAATATGTGTGCCTATATAGCATTAAATAAATGTACAAGATAATAAAAAGTAGAAACAGTATAAAAGATATACATACATTTTACATTAATGAATCATGAGTTTGAATTAAGAACTTGAATTTGCTTCCCTAGGGCCCTAAGCTCAGAATGCCCATGCAAGTGTTAACACCATATTCATTACTCAAGAAAATTTTGTGTTTGTTGTTGGATTTGAAGTATTTAAATGGAGGAAAGAATGGTACCTTAAGATATATTAAACAAAAATTGGATGAAAATTAATAGAAATTTAAAGAAAATTTCTTGGAAATGTAATCATAATTTATAGATTGTTAAGAATACAATACTCGTACATTGATTGGAACACAATAAGTACTATATTTCTGTGGAGTATATCATGTCATTATCACTTACTATTATAATATAATCATTCCAAAATTCAGTAATATGTATTATTTTCTGTCTTTTTGTTTTCTTATAATAATTTTTATCTTATGATTATGTATACTACTATTTTAATTATCAATAAAACTGCTAAATATATTTTAAAGAAAAAAGAAACCATCGATTTTTGTAACCAAATGATGGGAAAATGGGATCGGGGATAAAAGGAAAGCAATCAGCCATTCTAGCTCGCCTTGAAAAATCTTCAAACCTAACCTAATCTATTACATAGTTCTGCGAGACGATCGCGATCGATATCGAGGACATCTACATCTGACAGACGAGTCAGATCTGTGAGCTAAATTCTATCACGGATCACGAGCAGATTAATCGAACCTTCCAAGTCAACATCGAGGATATTGTAATGAAGATGTACACATGGTACGCCATTTGGTGTACAAAAAAATCAATACAATATCCTAAAAATTTTTCACCATCTGTTGTTCATCACATAAAAATATCTGTGTGATATGAATAAAAATAGTAAAGCTTTCACCAAAAAAATTGTACGGTAGATTAGCTGTAATAGTATCCCCAATTTTTTGGGTTAATACTATCGTGGTGCTTTCAAAATTGTTGCTTCGAAACCTCCGCCTCTGCCTCCGTTTACAACCGCTTCCGCGTATATAAAACTTTTGTCTCCACTAAAATGGGCACCATTACAAACCTAGTCCAAACACAGGTTTCATTATAGTGTTGTGAAGAAGAACCGTCATGCTAAAAGAGCTTTTGAGGTTTCGTTTTTTTTTTTTATGATCATGATTTCTTTACGACCTCCAGAGGGTCGATTGTACTTGGCCAAGGAGACCTTAAAATTTAAGTATTTAAAATACAATAAATTGAAGCACTCGCATTCTAAGTAGACACGAAGACACAAAATTTTCAGATGGTCAATGGCAAACAAAATGTTTTCTTAAAAGATGAGGAGCTGGGAGATCATCTCGAAGATACCTCTATGTGATCAGGGAGTATCTTTGGATACTAAAAATATCAGATCTGATTTTAAAGGATCTTGCTTCACGTATTTTTTATAAGCTAAATATGGGCGAGCATTGGACCGATTGGATTGGATCAAGTTCACATCAGATCAGATTGAATTGCAACAAATATATAAAATATATATAAAATTAGATGATTTAAAGAATATGTTCTACCCTCTTTTGCTGGAATTACTTCTTCGAATGAACTGAACTGAACTGAACAGAGCGCATAAAAGAAGAAAAGAAAAGAAGACAAGATCAAATATGCCAAGCTCAAAGGTACAATACAATAACATGATGATGATGGTTGATATAGATACAAATATAGAGTCAGATCACTTGTTACAGATACATACTTGCATTATATATCTTTGTTACATCGAGTGTGCGTTTGTTTATGTTTTTATGGATTAAACTTTCGAATTTTACGGTTGTGATTTAAAGATTTTTCATTTCTTGTTTTTTGTTTTTTGTTTCTTTTTTTTTTTTTTTGTGTGATGAGTTTGACGACTGAGTAATTGTGAGTTATGAGTAAATTATAAACATTATTACAACAAGATACAAGAGTATCTATTTATCTATCTATCTATCTTTTATTGCTTGATTTTGGTTTTGATTATTACTTTTTCCTTTTGATTTTTATCTCGATAATTTAATTGTATTTTTTTTGCAATCATTTTGTTTTCATATTTCATTTGCTTTTAGTTTGATTTTGTTTTTTTCTCTTCTTTTGCGTACAAATTGCGTAAATTGATTATAATTTTATTTATTTTGAACAACATTGATTAGTAAAGAGAGATTTCAATTTATATTGAAAGCATTTAAAAAAAAAAACAAAACTATAATTATGCTTTGTTTATGCTTTTTTATGCGCAATATTTTAAAACAAAAAGAAAGTTTTTTAATTAAATTATGTATTCAAATCAATAGTAGATCTCCATCTGGCAAGCAGCAAAGTTGCAAACTTTAAATCACCATTACATCCTATTAGGAGTGAAAAACAAAAATCACCTACTTATTTCGGCCCTTAGACCATGAGTAACCAACAAATCGATAGTCAGCAACTAGTTTTAAATAATTTTGCAAATTATTTGAATTCCTTAATTTGAAATGACTTCTACTCTTTCAAAAGATACGTGTTTCACAACAAGACTACTGCAGCAGCAGTGAAGATGAGAAACAATCGGAAAATATTCGAAACCTTCTATGAAAACGGACACTGATTCCCGGAAAACCTTTCTTCGATCACTTGGGTATTTTGTCTGAATTTCCACTGGGGGTCTGGCTTTCTTAATTGAATTTTCGATATGGTTCTTGAAGCTGAGTGTGATATCTCAGATCAACTACCGATACCTTACCATCAACTTTAAGAAACTCCTCCAATACCCTCCATCATTTTCTAAATTCAGGTTGTCTGGCTCTAAAATATGTCCATGGACAATTGTAGATTCTTAAGTGCTCTTAAAATTTCCGCAGCATATAAAGAGACATCACGGTTAATACATAAAATAAATGAAATGAAATCACTGTTAATAGAAATTATGACTTAGTGGATTTCAACGTAATAGACGCTTTATTACTGACTAAATTAGAGAAGATTTGTTTATTTGTTTCCTCTACATGTTTTTAACAAATAAACAATTATGGAAAATCAACTACTAAAACTGCCTAAAATCTACTTATGATTACCACTCATATTCACTAAATATAGCTGCTGTCTGGACGCTGGGATCTCTTTTTCAATATACGAATGACGACGACATTTGATTGTCATTATCCGCATATTTTGATATTGTTTTTGATTTCTTTTTCCTTTTATATTTTTGTTTACAAATAAAACTGGCTTGATAATAACGACTATCTATCTATCTATCTATTGTATACTATATACACAAGTGCGAGTATAGTTGATGTACATACAATATAGTTAATAATGGTGACCAATAACCAGTTTCAATTTTATTCAAGTTGAGTTAAGGAAACACAAATAAAACAATACCAACAAAAACACACAAAATAAAAATACAAAATTGTATATATGGAATAACTATGAGATTCGAGTTTTCCCAAAAAGAAAAACTGTTTTATTTTAAATTTGCAGCAACATTTTTGCAATCTTTTGTTGTTGAAACATGTTGGACATCGATTTTTCTTGTTTCCTTAAACTAACAAACTCATAGTATGTTTGGATGCTTGAAAAACTGGTTTCAAGTCTTCATCTTCGTATTAAAGGCATAAAGACAGCAGAGACGGTAGCTGAAGAAAGGGTAGCTAAGTTTGCCTATGAATAGTGCATAAGTAGAACGGATGATGGAACCACATCACCACAGTTCACTTCTCAGTCATTTCAGTTATCTAAATATTTAATTGTCAATTTTAATTATTAGTTAGTTTTATTGTATTAAAAATAAAGTTAAACAAGAAAAAGTAAATATTGTATATCAATAATAATAATAACGATATGCTTATGTATCTATCAATCTCATAGATAAGAATAGCCTACCTAAACGATTTAAGAAACAAAAAAGAAACAGAAAAATATCATTTATCTGTCATCTGTCTAAATAAATTTTAGATTTCCCAAAGGTTTCTTGAGTTGTTTCCCCGAAAATAACGAAATGGTCTTTAATTCCCTTGCCTAACCGAACCAACCCAACCCATTCAACGCGTCAAATTATTTTACAACTATGTAATCAATAGTGGTTCTGGTGTCCAAAGCCTTTTGATGACTCGCACAATTGACTCTAATGTGATTTTTGATGATTGTTTCTTTGAACTGAGATTTGTAGAGCCCCTGGCCATACTTTGACCTTGTTTGGAATTTGGTTATAAAAGACTTTTAGTTTTTGAGAGGACCTTTGTTTTGAAAGTCTGAAATGGGCTGCTTACTTGTGGCTTGTCCAAGCAATGCCTTAAGGCTTGTTGATTTTCGAGTTTTGAGGGCCCCTAAACTAGAAGTCCGAGCTGGTTTGCCCCTTCTTTAGTCCGCCAGTGGAACTCATTTTAATTCGATTGGGTATACAAGTATACGTAATTGTAAAAGATGCGTGTCGGTTTAATTTTCAAGACAAATACTTCACTTTTGTTATTATTATTGTACGAGTATTGTATTATATTTCTGTCTGTTGAGTATTTGCAGGTTTCTTGGGTTTAAAACCATAAAGAGTGCATTACACTTTTATGCAACAAAAACAGAAATAATAATAACAACAATAACAACAACAACAAGATATACATACGTATGTACTCGTACATTGTACTTTGTACATATAAAGTGTAAAAGGCAACGATGCGACACCAAAAACGCCTTTAAAACCAACAAACGAATGAAGAAAAACTTGTCAGCTTAACTGAGCCTCAGCTTAACTAACCCAAGTTGCAATCGAAGTGGGTTGCATGAAAAAAGTTTTGCTGATTTTATTAGAAATTGTATTAAAATTCATATTCAAAATAAAAGAGATCCAAAAATTTTAAAGATTTTCTATTACAATTTGAGATTTTTCCTAGTATTCCTTACTATAATAAAAAGAAATAGTTACAACATTTTAAACATTTAAAATTAAATTGAGGTACTTATCCAATATTCATATCCACATCTATAAAAACTTCTAAGT
This sequence comes from Amiota minor, assembly GCA_037043295.1. Taxonomy (NCBI): domain Eukaryota; kingdom Metazoa; phylum Arthropoda; class Insecta; order Diptera; family Drosophilidae; genus Amiota; species Amiota minor. The sequence continues at coordinate 4,530 of JBAMAW010001568.1, read as the reverse complement.
AGTGCCCAATGCAGTGGTTCATAAGCTGCAGGTGCTGGGAGTTCGTGACTGAAATCTCGACTATAAGTATTGTGTATTACAACAAGTAATAAGAAGTATAACTTCGCCTATGCCGATAGAGCATTCAGAAATATTAGATTATTAATTTGACTTTTGTTCAGGGTATAGTCAGTACACATAGATCATTTCAACACTGATACCGAAATATTTGTATGCGAGCTTTATGATCTAGTAATCTTCGATAGTGAAACCCAAAAATTTTTCTTTTAAGAACCTGAATTTAAATGAGTGAGTAGCTGCAATGTACCCCCCTAGTGGCTCGATCAAACTGACACTATAAGTTTCTAATACATTTACACTAACCATGTCATTTTCAAGATCATGGGGATGCTGGATCGTATTGCTCCCATAAAAACCCAGATGTTTCTTCTATGAGGACACCAAAAAATTTTTAAATATATTTTAGTTTTAGTATTTGTTGCTGTTGCCCTGATAGAACTGTGAAAATTTGAAGTTTCTACCTATTACTATTCAAGACATATGGCCGGAGTACGGGCGGACGGACGGATAGCGTAGCCCTAGTAATAGGGTTGCGTTTCGTACCCTTTGGGTCGGGAACCCTAAAATGGAAAACAGCACTTATTCACCAATATATTTATTATTGTGCAATATATATTAATCAATCATTCTAAACCTTCATTTTGATAGTGCTTCTACATTGCCGCAGCTTTTGTATAAATCGTTGCGGGAACACCTAGTCATCTGTCGATTAGGTAGTGTTCTGTTATAACTGACTCCAATGAGCAAACATCTCTCTACTTTAGTTTGTTTGCCTTGGTTTTCTAAATAACCCATGATTATATGGTACGAGGACAATTGAACCCAGCGATACTCCATTATAATTGAAAATGTATTTAAAATGAAATAAATTTACACATTTTTTTTTATTCATCTGAGTGGGATTTATGCTTTACATAATTAATAATAATTATTCTATTCTATTCCAAGTATTCTATTGTATATTTTATTATATTATGTTTCAATAGCTTGGAACAGATCTTCTTTGTTCAAATGAGATTCAAAACTTCTTCAAGTTGTGATTGGGAAATCTTATCAAAGTCGTCACTTATTTATTTTTTTATATATCTATTTTTATTTTTTATTTAATTCTACATTTGCAGTTCGTTTCTGATCGATAGAAGAACTGTATATGTTGGAGTCAAAGTATTTGGCAACCTGCTGCGTTTGAGTGACAAGCAAGTTTGTCTGAATGGTTTAGCCTGTGATATAGTATTTCATCCAGAATTGTTTGCATTTGGAAATCGTGGTGAATGTTTTTGTTGTTCAAAAACTATGGCTCCCCAGTGCTTTTTCCTCAAAGTGAGGTTATGGTATATCTGATTTTGATGATAGATAGACGTTTTTAATACATTTAAATCGGTCCACTTGCTCTTGAGTTATAAATGGTGTTAACACATCCGACTTTGTATATTATTATGTTATATAGAATGTATTACCAATGCAAGCAAATACCTACATCAAAATATACTGGCTATAGCTCTCACCTAAGACGCAACAAGATGAAGACTGAAAAGACTTCATCCAAACAATCTTTTGCAAAGAAAAAATGTGATCCACACCAAAATAAAAATATTCAATCTATCAATCCAATTTTTAACGAGATGTTTCAAATCAGTACAGTTGTAATTTGAGTTTTTCAAGCTGAATTTTGAGTTCCATGGATGATTTTGGTCTACTATAGTTTCTTGAACCTTGCGGGTGCCACCAACACGGAGCTGACCTGCCGATTTCTTTGTTGAGAGCTTTCCGTACTCCACCGTTTTCAGAACTAAATAGCTAAAATGATTGTAATTGACAATAAGGCCAATTCGTGGCCCATTGGATAACTTAACCCATTAATGTTGCATCAGATTGAAATTTTAATTAGATTGAAAGAATTTTTTACATTATAAGTACATGCAATACATTATTTTTGTGATCAGTTTGCAAAACCAGTTTTAAGAATACAAACCACGAAAACAAAACAAAACAACAACAAAAACAAGAAAGAACGTTATCTTCGACTATGTTGAAGATGAAATACTTTTCACGGGACGCAATGAATGTTTCATTGTAGTATTCAAATGGGTGGTTTGTATGGGAGGTACCCCCTTAGTAGTCCGATTGAGCTGGTTCCAACAAATGTGTTGTACCTTTCTTGGAAACTGATAGTGTCCAAGTTTCAGTTCGTTAGGACAAAAAACAAAAAAGTTTTTCTAATAAGAACATGAATTCAAATGAGTGGTTTGTATGGGAGGTACCCTTCTAGTGTTTCGATTCGGGTGGTTCCGACAAATGTACTGCGTATGGTAAAAAAAAAGGTTCGTGTAATTTCAGCTCTCTAGCTCAAAAACTGAGGGACTAGTTTGCATACATACAGACGGACAGACGGACATGGCTTAATCAATTCATCTAATCGAGCTGATCAAGAATATATACTCGTATACTTTATGTGGTTGTTTTTGGCTCCTTCTGCTTGCTACAAGCTTCATGACAAACTTATAATACTATTCACTTCCGTGAAGAGTTTGTTGTTGGTAAGTAAACACAATACCTATAGATATCTACAAAATCCTAAATGTATTCTTTGTACTTAGCCTCGCAATTCTAGTTCGGTCACATTTTACCTAAGATGAGATATTGTTGTACCAATTCACACTGACTTTCACATCACTTATTATAAAAAATTAATAGTAGTTTTCTACCAACCTACCTACCTACTTATGATATATATAGTATTAAATGTATTTCCTGGTCCAGAGTTGCATGAGTTGGTAGTACATTGGTGGCTTAGTGTGTTGGGGGTAGTCATATTGCTTGCTTGATTTGTAGTCTTATCATTATGTTGCTTGGCGACAGTTGAAAAAAGAGGTTCTTCATTATGGTGTCTCTCCTTGTATGTGTCGAAAGCCTTTTTGCTATCATTCCGCGAAGGTCATTTGAATAAATGATACCCTTTGTAAAGTTCAAGCTGGTGTGCATCGATGCCTTAACATTAATGTCATTGGTGAACGATTTTAATTGGAGTAGTTTATTAGCTTACCAATGCGTGTTTTTTTTTTGCACATTTCTACTGCAGTTCCACAAGCATTGTCGATAATAGTGTTACTAGAAAAGGAGAGACATTGACAAATGTTTCCCCTTCATCAACTCTTTCCACATTTAAAAATTTCGGTCCAAGATTTGAAAAATGTTTGCTTTAACTTTTGGTGATAAATTGTTTATATGTGTATTTTCAGTGGGAATCACTGAATGGGGATCGGGAGGATCACCCATAATAATAGAATTTTAAATTTTGTTGTATTTCACTTTAATATTCGTATTATTGTTTTGTCAATAAAGTGCCGTTTGGCGATAAAGATCTGCACCTGCAGAGATTATTGTGTATTTTCTTTTACACTTATTTGTTTACACTTTCGATGAACAGATAAGCAATGTCTTTGGAGTGAGCGTTTGGATTCAACCGATCCCAACGAAGTTTAGTCGAAATGGAGACGAAGTTGGTAATGAGGATACCATGAATAGAAAAAGATATATTAAGGTACAGGTACTGACAGCTATCAGGTTAGAAGAGCAAATGTGATATTTAAGAGACAAGTCTTTGAAAAAAAATATTTGTGAATGTTTGCTTGTCACAATGGATGAAATGCACTGAAGTAAATGAATGCTACAATAGTAGTGGACGCTCAGGATATCGCAATGATGAAAGTAGAAATTTCTTTTGCAGTAAACTTTAAGCAGACAAGTCAACTTCGCCTCATGAAGAGAAGGGAAACACTATGATTTAATATCTGAATATGAGCATAAAACGATTAGTATAGATATATTGGAAATATGATAAAAATGAAAAGATACTATTAGCCCCTTGGAAAAGAAATGGTAGCAAGTTGTTAGATTAACTCATCAGTTAGATTAACAACATACTTTTTAAATCTCAGTATCTGATAGAAGATATCTGAGACAACAGTGACCTGCGAGATTTCTAGTTAGGATCCATCAACTATTCCTGTTAAGAAAAAAATCTCTTTAGGCTTTCCTGATAGCCTATAATATGTATTTTTTGCTTAAACAACGGAAAAAAGCTCTTAAAGCTGCTTATGTCTATTATATTGAAAATATGCAAACCTTTACTCTAATAATAATAAAGCATCATTTTAATGAATTGCGTTAAACCAAAGTAAATAAAAAATAACGTGTTTACTCATTGAAATTTAGTATATTTTATCAAATCGATGAATTTCAAACATTATTAAATAAGAAATTTGAATTTTGCTTTTCCAAATATTGAGTTCTTCCTCCCAAGCGATATTTGTATTTATGTGTATCCATGATTTACATGATATTAACCCTTTTGATCTATTTCAGATTTTTACGATGATGATACTCCCTCCAAGCCTCACATAATGAGACTTGCCAGCAGTTGCATTCCATATTTGGTAAATCTACTGGACATGGTTTGCGACATTCCGA
>JBAMAW010001566.1:0-13991 GCA_037043295.1 Amiota minor | reverse complement strand
CAAAAGAAAGTGAACACATTAGTGTTTTGAATTAAAAGTTTTATAATTATGTATTAATGAATACAAAATAAAAAGTTAGTATGCCGAATTCAAGGCTTACATTTTAGGAGTCGATTTCAATTTAAAGTGTAATCAAAATCAATACGCAACCAAAAATAATTCACATTAATTAAAAAAAGTCCAAATTTTACGCGTCAAAAAAAAGTGAACAGTATATGCAAAGTGGCAAATATTAAGTTAAAATATTACACTTTTTCAAATTTTAATACTTTTTATTTTTCCCTTTAGATTGCACAACCGCCTTAAGTCTCCTTGGCATCGATTGGACAAGGTTTTTTGTCACATCAGGAGAGATTTTGACCCATTCTTCCATTAGACAATTCTTTAGGTCTTCCTTGCTCAAAATCGTCCTCTGCCTGATCTTCCTGCCCAGGTGTTCCCACAAATGCTCAATGGGATTGAGGTCTGGAGATTGTGGCGGATGGTCAAATGTCTTAGGGGTCCTATATGTTTAAGTAGTCCATCTTGTTTATTGTTGATTCAATGAAAACCAGATTTCCGACTCCAGATGCCGCCATACAGCCCCAAACCATAACTGAGCCCCCATCGTGCTTAACTGTGTTGGTTACACAACTTTCTTTAAATGCTTCATTAGTGGTACCGCCATATTTTTGATGTCCTTTTGGCACGTAAAATTTCAAATTTGCTCTCATCAGTAAAGAGAATGTTTTCCCAAAAAGTTGGAGCCACATTAATGTATTTTTTTAGGCGAAATCCACGGGCTTGCTTTGATTTACCTTTGATATGAATGGCTTTTTGCGGGGTATTCGTCCGTGTAGGCCATTTTTATGAAGGGCTCTCCTGACCGTACTCGCGCTTACTGATTTGTCTGATGTCTGGGTAATATTTTCTGAAATTTTGAATGCACTTGAGGCTCGATTTGCCTTTACTTTTCTTACTACAGCTCTAACTTGAGTATCAGTAAGTCGCTTTGGACACCCAGTTCTCGGCAAAACTTCTAACTGACGCCGTGTGGTATATTTGTCAATTATTTTTTTGATTGTGCTGCCTACAATTTCGGCAATTTCACGGAAAGATTTGCCTTTCTCTCGTAATCCTTATATGATTTTTCGAGTACCACTAGATGTTTGCTTTCCCATGGTAAAAATATTTTTTTTTTTATTTTATACACTTTAATATTAGGAATTCACTCAAAATAACATTTAACATAACAAAGCACATGAGTAATAATCGCTTTCCTTAAAAAATTAGGTTATTCCCCGAAATATAGAAAAAAAAAAGAAAAATAAAGGTGAAGTGTTCACTCCTAAAATGTAAGCCTTGAATTCGGCATACTAACTTTTTATTTGGTATACATTAATACATAATTATAAAACTTTTAATTCAAAACACTAATGTGTTCACTTTCTTTTGACGCTGTGTGTAAGTGTTTGCAAAATGCGCAGTAGGATGAAGAGATAATGAAAGAAAAGTAAACTAACTGTAAAATTTGTTTCTTTTGACTAATATTGCAATCATTAAATAGTTAGGAATGTGTATTTGCCATTATAAATTAATCTTTCGTCCAGTTGTGTCCTCAATAGCAATAATAGAAAAATATAAAAAATGCCAAAAAATGATGTTGAAAAATGAATATGGGTTAGATGTCTCCTCTGAAACCATTCGACGACTATTGAAAAGAAACGAATACTCAGTCAGAGTAGCGCGTCGAAAGCCATTACTTTCTTCACAAAATATTTTAAAAAGACTGACTTTTGCTTCTGAAAACTTTTCTCAGCCCCTAGAGTATTGGAGCGGGGTTATATTTTGTGACGAGACAATAATGATGGTCCCCATAGAGTTTGGCGGAAACCCAATACAGCGCTCCAAGAGAAAAATGTTATACCAACAATAAAACTAGGCATATTGTCAGTGATGGTATGGGGCTGTATATCCATGCAAGGCGTTGGTGATATTTTGAATAAAAAGCTTTATTTGGATATTCTAAAAAAAAAATTGATCCACAAAGACCTGGAAAAATGAATTTCAAATTATATCAGGACAACGACCCCAAACATATTGTGCAAAACAGGGCTGCTATATAACTGAACCAAAGTCCTCGATGCAACTCCACAGAGCCCTGATTTGAACGCAATTGAACATTTGTGGGCTCACTTGAAAAGAAAGGTAGCACAACGGGCGCCAAAGGGAAAAGCTGAACTGATCAGGATTATATATGAGGAATGGCAGAAAATCCCTCAGTAATACGACATACGACACTTAATTCGATCAATGCAAAGAAGACTTCAAGCTGTTAACGATGCCAAAGGTGGGCACAACAAATATTAGTTGAAAATCAAGCTGAAAATAGTTTTTTTCTAATTACATTTCTACGTTGTATTCATTTTGCAAACATTTATGTGTTAACGAAAAATCTGACTTATTTTTTCTTTTCTCTTTTTGTGTATACTTCCAATGACATAACTGTTGTTTTTTTCTTGAATAAGTGTTAAAAATTAATATAAGAACATAACTGCGTTTTTATTTTTTTCGATATACATTTCTTTACCGTTTAAATTTACTGTTAAAGTGAAGTTTTACTGCTATTTTTGACATTGCAAACATTTATGTGTATATCACAAACCAAATTTCAAACTGTAACGTACATATCAAAATTCCCTTTTTATTTAAAATTTTTTTAAACAAAACAAAATAGCATAACAAAATTATATAAAAACAAAAGACCTACACAAACAAAGAAGTGATTTAAACGAGACCCAAATACTTTATAATGAAACGTATCAGCATCAAGTACGAAAACCTAACAAACTTCTCGACATTGATTATTAAAAAGGTTGTCGATCATACCTGCGATGGTGTAGTGAATGACTGCAGAAAAACGCGTAACGGCACTGTTTTGATAAAAACAAAAGACGCACGACAAGCAGCTAAATTGCTTAAGTTAACGTCAATAACGGACTACGTTCCCGTTGAATTTACAGAGCACACCACTCGTAACTATAGCGTGGTATAATCTAACGCGTGTTAGCTACAAGACTAGAAAGATTGAAAAATACGAAGAACAAAAATTAAAAATGTCGAACACTTCACTGATACTGGTCTTGTCATTTTGACCTTTGCCTCACGAACTTTTCCGGAACAAATTTTCATCAGTTTTGAAAGAGCCACGGTAAGACCATATACATATACCATGATCCATGCGCATGCTTGAATTTTTTAATATACGGTCACACACATAATAACTGCAAGAATGATAAAAAGTGCACAATTTGTGGGACAAAGCTACACACCAGGTCAGACGAAATGAACACCTACACCAACAGACTCTGCTGCGTCGACTAAATTTATCAGAAATTTTAAATGGTACGTGTTAGAAGCCGGTTACTTCTAACATTTTCGTGTTCAGCATGTCCAAATTAATAAAGAATATGTGTTTTCATAATGTAATAAATTTTTTTTTTTTTTTTTTTTTTGTCGTACAGTGGTATTTCTTGGTGTGGTTGGCGGTGGGGAGGAATTTATTGCAATATACATACACATATGTTTGGTTTGTTTGTTTTGAATTTACATTAATTATTACATATATTATCTCCATTTATTTATTGAAATTAATTATCATTTAAATTTGAAAGATTTGTACAGTTTGAATATTTGAAAAGTCTCTTTATATTATTTTCGTGAACATTTGATAAATTTCGTTTTCTAAACCTAACCCAACAATGCCACTACTCGCTCTCACCGAAAATGTCTTGTTAGGCAAAGACATCTTATGACGTGAAGGCAACCGACTTATTATAGAAGGTGACGATTGCCATATTAAATGCATTCAAACGGACGAAGTAAATTGGAAAGAAGTTATTAAATCCATGGTGTTATATTTAGATAACACTTGTTTCGCTAAAGATGTCTCACATCTGGGCAGGGGTGCCATGTCAAAAATGGGTATACAACTTACGTCAACTGAACCAATACGAACAAAACCATACTGGCTGGCCTTCGCCCAAAGACATATAGTCTCGAATATAATAGCCAAACTATTAGACAACGACATAATTCGCCCGTCAGACTCTCCTTACGCATCTGGTGTAGTCCTAGCCGAAAAGAAAAACGGAGAACATCGACCCTGCGTAGACTATCGCCGTCTAAACACCATAACAGTGAAAACGCAATTCTCTATGCCAAATATGGAAGAACAGTTAGCTCAACTCGCTGGTAATGAATTATTTGACCCAATTAGATCTACGTATGGGGTACCATCAAATTGAGATGGAGGAGTCATCAAAGATCTACACCGCGTTCGTTACAACCGATGGACATTACGAGTACAACCGTATGCCGTTTGGACCTTGTAAATGCTCCATCCGTGCTTCAACGATTATGAACAAAATAGTCGCACGAATGGAACCAGGTCAAGTGCTGGCGTATCTGGACTATGTAATCATACCAAGAAAAACCTTCGAAGAGGGAACTCAACGGCTTGAGAAGTTCCTCGAAATCCTGAGCGAATTTGGACTGACACTACGTCTTGATAAGTGTAAGTTCTTAACACGTAAACTAACTTTCTTAGGTCACATTATAACCAAAGATGGAATTATGCCTGGAGAAGATAAGGTCGAAGCAATCCAAACATTCAAACCGCCAACCAACACGACTGAAGTCCGACGTTTCATAGGACTCACGGGGTTTTTACACTTTTGATACGAAAATCAGAAGAGAACCGGTTTACTTGGAAAGAAAATCAACAAAGCGCATTCAACGAACTTATCGATAAGCTAAGCAGTATGCCGTTACCCGGTCTATATGAGTTCGAAGCTTTCCACGAGGTTCACACGAATGCCTGTGCTATCGAACGACAACAAGTCTTGGCAACACGTCTGCTATTACAGCCGCCATTGCACCGATACCGAAAGTAAGTACCACAGATACGAACTCGAAATTCTAGCTGTGGTAGAATCGCTACAATGTTTTCGTATCTATGTACTGGGTAAACCTTTTCGTTTAATAACAGATTGCGCCGCAATTGCCAAAGAACTGATACCGAAGATTGCTCGCTGGTAGATCAGGATAATGGAATACGATGTTACCATTGTCCCTCGTGAGGGCTCACGAATGTCACATATTGATGCCCTAAGACGATCTCCGCGTCCTTTGTCAACCGAACTACCACTCGAGGAAATCGTCCAAATTGTCCCAACTGATGTCAACGATTGATTATTAGCTATGCAACTACAGGACGCAATGTTGGTACAAATCATAGGTGTTTCAAATGGCCAACAAAACTCTGACCATGAAAAACAAATTGCAAACGAATACGAAATTAAACAATACCGCCTATACCGCAAGGCTGGCGCTCAATTACGTTTTGTGGTACCGAAAGCAGTTAGATGGAGAGTTGTTAAACTCTACCACGATGATACCAGACATTTTGGTGTCGACAAAACGTTAACCAAAATGCAAGAAAAATTCTGGTTTCCGAAAATGCGTAAATATGTCAAAGATTTTATTACATCATGTATCCAGTGCTGCTATAATAAATCGAAAGACAAGAAAAGAGAGGGATCCTTACACTACGATGATCCTGACCCAATACCGTTCCGCCAAATACGCCAAATACGAACATTTGGGGCCGTTTGTTCGCAGCAAACGAGGTAATACGCACATATTCGCAATGCCCGATTCATTCAGCAAATTCTTAATTGTTAAGGCTGTAAAAAGCACCAAAGCCAGTTATAAACCTTCTGAATCAAGTTTCCAGTTATTTAGGTTTACCAAAACGCATCATCTCCGACCGAGGAAGGTGATCTCGTTGTTATAGAAAACGAACCAGCAGTGAGCAGGTGAGTCTCGAAAACTAGAACCAATCTACCAGATAACGAAGGTCCTGGGAAACGATCGCTACGTCATCAAAGATATCCCACGTATGCAGATTACATCCCGTAAATACTGCAGAGTGCATGCTTCAGACAAGATAAAGCCGTGGTGTTCGAGTATGCCAGATCTTGATACGAACTCCGACGACGAGGACGATTCATCAACAGGCTTGGCAGAGCTGTCAACCTAACAGTACCACTGCTCGCTTTCAACACAACAACGCCAATAATCCCAACACGTGTGACTTGGGAACGACAGCACACAGCTACGAAAGGAAACATAGAAAAGCATTCAACAGCTAACAACGGACGACGACGCGTGTGTAAAATTGATAAGCTGTGTATAAGAATAAATAAAGAAATTTATATAAAGAGATCGGATCACTAGGGGGGGGAGTACCTCCCATACAAACCCCAATCTGATACGGAACCCTCCATGTACGAGCCTGACTCGCACTTGGCCCATTTTTCAATATAAAAACAAACGGCATGTTTGGAAAACTTGTCAAAAAAAAAAAAATCACAAAAGCATGTTTACAGTTGACATAGTTTAGATTCATATATTTAATATAGAGTATTTTAAATGTTTTAATGCCTTTTATATACCTGTATTTAATCTGTCTGGTTAGAACTGTGCGTCTTTATTTGTCAAGCCACCAGAAAAAGAGTGATTGAGTTCTTGCATAGCAAAATAAAAGGAAAAGGAGGTAGAATAATTAAATAGTATGTAATATCAGTAAGCTGAGAGCGGTAGCAAAGAGAGAACAATGAAAAGAATGTAGTCTATGAGTAAGCTACATGAACGTAACTCGTATGCCATCAAACAAGTGATAGAAGTGAAACTTCTTAAAAACAGACAGAGAGATATCATCGCAAAGTCTGTCTGTCTGTATTTTACTTTTGTTTTCTTTGCCTTGTCTAATTGTTGTTGTTCTGTTTGCGTTTGCCGTCTGTCCCCTTTTGCATATAAATTAGATCATCAACGAGCTTCTGTGTGTTTCCCGTTCTGTTTTCTTCGTATATTCGCTAGTTTGTGCACACAAGCTGTTTGCTTCCATGTTATTGTTGTAAACATTTTTATACATACAAACTTGTTGTTGTGGAAATGTAATCTCTTTTTTGAGACTTTTCCGGTAGATCAAAAATTTTATTATTTGTTGGGGATATGGCAATAGAAATACACATTCTACCTACTGCGGCTCATGAGATACAGATGATTCCAAAACGTGACGATTTATATTTTTTCACTCAAATTTTTGGTGTAAATTATTGCCCAACGCCGCTAAAGAAGTTTCATTTCAATAAAATAAAAATCTTTGAAATAAAGCATTTTATTTGAAAAACCTATTTTGAACTTTTTTTTTTTTGAAACCATTTTGCCTTTTTATTTGAAACTGAAAAATGAATAGCCAAGCATTTGCATTTTGCATTTAAATGCTTTTGATAAACTAATTTGCACATCTCTGCATGTCATTAATTTGAGCTTCGATTTCCTCTTCATGTATCTTCGGGTATCGGTAAATTGTACTATTTATATATGGGGATATTTGTTGTTGAAATGATTTCGTGTTGTATATTATAAGTAAAAAAGGTCTTCGTAACGATGTTTGTTTATTCTTTCTTCAGTGTTCATGTGATCTATGTTCAAATTATTGATAATAGGTGTATTGATGGGTTCTATGACATAAATGTTATGAATATCAAAGGGGTAGTGGTGAAAAAATACTTTAGTATCACTCACTTCCAAATATCTATTACTAATATTAATGTTTGCTTTTAAAACAACTAATGTATTGTGACCTATAATATCTCCGATCGTCTAAAAGTTTAAGCCTAGTGTATTTCATAAAATGCTGTTTAGCGATTTATTGTTTGTGATGTGAGCCCTAACTTGCCCATTTTTTTTTTTCAATAAAAATATCAACCAGGTCGCGTTCCACACATTCAAAAAAAAAAAAAAAAACAGTTTGAAGCAAATTTGACATTGTTTTTTATATGTGCATACATATACAATTGCTTAAGGACGCTAGCGTTTTCCGTCTTAGAGTAAGTATAAGACGTGTACGAGGGTTAATCAACAAGTACTTAGCCTCACACGCCCGATGGCGCTGCTATTACAAAAGAGTGTTACCATCGTGCAGTACAATCTTTAAGTAGCCTAAAACTCCAAACTCCACGCAGACTCCGCAACCGCCTAATGACAAGTTGTGCCTTAACAAACAGTGGCGTATCGCTCAAGCCTTGAAGGATTGCTTCTGGAAGAGATGGACCACAGAATACTTACCACAATTGATAAATCGCCCAAAGTGGACTACTCCAGAGCGATCATTGCAAGTGGGAGATATCGTAATTATTTGCGGGAATTTTTGTTTTTCTTTTTGAATGGGAAGAAAAGTGCAGCTGAAGCCCATCGAATGCTTGAGGAAGTTTATGGGGAATCTGCTAGGAAAGAAGTGGTGAAGTGGTTTCAACGCTTCAAAAGTGGTGATTTCAAAGTCGAAGACAAAGAGCGTCCTGGCCAACCCAAAAAGTTTGAAGATGAGGAATTGGAGGCTTTACTGGATCAAGAGCCGTGCCAAACGCAAACTGAACTCGCAGAATCGTTGGAAGTGACTCAGCAAGCAATTTCCGTTCGGTTAAAACAATTGGGATTTATTCAAAATCCAAGGATATTGGGTGCCGTACGAGTTGAAGCCGAGAGATGTCGAAAGGCGATTTCTCGCTTCGGAACTACTTCTTGAAAGACATCAAAGGAAGGAATTTTTGCACCGGGTCGTGACTGGAGATGAAAAATGGATATACTACGATAACCCCAAGAAGAAAAAATACTATGCCAAGCCTGGTGAACCCGTTCCATCATCGTCTACATCGACGCCAAAGCAAAACATCCACGGTTCAAAGGTCATGCTCTGCATATGGTGGGACCAGACGGGTGTGGTATATTATGAACTACTAAAACCAAACGAAACCATTAATGCGGAATGTTATCAACTACAACTAATGCAATAAATAAACACTGTTTTGAACACAAAAAAACGGACCGAGTAACATACCGGTTCATTCAGGATGTCATATTTGTTGGCGGTCGACCGGACTTTGGTTTTAACCTTTGGCTCGGATTCCTGTTGACTGGTCATGGTTCCCTTAATGCTTTTTTGCATTCAAGGGGCCTAAATGACAGTGCGGAATGCCCTTGTGGCTCGACGGACGAGACATGGTAACATGTTCTCTGTGAATGTTCTCTGTATGATGATTTAAGGGATATGAATTTGGTATTTTGATTGTTAATGGAGGTTTTGATTTTAGTGAGGTGCTCTCCAATAGGGATAGAGGTAGGTGATTAAATGGGTTTGCACGTGCAGTATTTTTGAGACGTCGTCCGATTTGTAGCCTGAGACTGTCCGATACGTGTGTGTGTGAATGTGGTTGGTTAGTGGTCCCCCCTGGGTAACCAGTCCCTGAGCTTCATGGAGCTCTACTGGTAGTAACTTGGTTACGCTGCCTGACCAGAGGTATTTTCTGGTACCACGGGCGTCTGGCTTGTAGCGGTCTCAGCCTACTACCCTTTCGCCTAAAGTCCTTGTGACAGTGGGGACATATGCTCGCCTGATCTTTATCATATAAATGCTGCCAAATTGGCGGAAGAGGTAGGAATAGACCTCACTCCCAACAGTGAGGAAGCTGTATCCATGAGTATAGCTTTATACTGTGCCATCTGTGGGCTACCAACCTACATGCTATTCCAGAGAGCTATGTTCAAATTTGGGCCACCAACCCATGAACTTTTTGGAGTTCGAATTTGGTAGTACCTCGCGTACGAAGTCTGACCAGAGACTATTTTCTGGTACCACGGGTGGTCAGGAGCCCACGGAACTTATTCCGTCCTGACCAGCGGGTACGGCCCCCTTGTGGGAGTATCGTGGTGGCTGTGATTTAATACCCAAATGCGGGTAGGGTAATAACTCGACGTGGAGTTGAGTTATACAACCGGGTGCTGTGACCCAGAGAGCAGCAGAGGTTTAAGATGGGCCTCGCTCCCCACCAAGGAGAGAGTCATATTTACCAAAATAAATATGACTTAAATTTGGGACCGGCGGATATATGTATATCCAAGGGGACGTTGATTGACGTTTATCAATCCATGTGCTTGGCACCGTGTTCTTTAGTCTTCACAGATAGGTGAGCATGTAAAACACTGGTACTTCATTGTACGCCCAATACATCTAGCTCTTTCGCGCGTCACTTCAAGACAAAATCTGTTCGTACTCTGGAATGACAAGAAAGCTGTAAACATTGTATACAAAGACATATTGTTAACAACATTTTGTAAAAAATGAAATAATAAAATTTCTTGCTATACCAAAGTGATTTTTTTTAAATTGCACCCGTGCGAAGCTGAGCGGGTTGCTAGTTTTCAATAAAACGAAACATAAAAATTGAATGAATTTCGGTTTTAAAGGGTCTTGGCTTTTAATGGGTTAAAGATAACAGTGAGCAGGAACGTACTGAATGAAATTGACAGAAATAGGCTTACTTTGAAATGGAAGAAGTGTGGAAGAAACATGAAATTTTTTCAAGAAAGCATTAAGGAATGGTTACTCTTCTTGATTTAGTAGTGAAAAAAATATCGACATAACTGTAAGTAATGGCCTCGAAAAAGATGTTTCAAAATTGTCCAGTAAAAGAAAATCACATAGACAAATTAATGGTAACAACGAGCTCCAGCTTACATACGGCTGTAAAACGCAATACATCCAAAGTTGTTTCACTATTGACAAAAATGACAAAAAATAGAGGTGACAAAAATAAAACGTGTAATCTGATGACAAACTTCCTATCACTATTATTTAAAGAATTTAGCATTATTCTGCGTGTTATATTGCTTGCGGTTACGATGTAAATGCAGCATGAAACATCACAAAATTTTGTGAATATTCATGCCTTCAAATTCGAATTCCTCTAAAAAAAATGTTAATTTTTCGGTGATTCGTCCCTGGTGTGTTTTGTGCTGTTTAAGCGCAATCCGGCGGAGATCTTGCGTCGTTTCGTGACCGTCGACGAAATATGGATTCACTGGTACACACCAGAGACGAATAACCGAACGATATTGCTCTTTTTCCATTTTTGTAAAACTGACCGACACGCTCGCTTTCCAAAGGCTATCAAAACAACACTAATGAAGGGAATTGACTGAAACTTTGACAGTAGGCTACTAAAAGAATGTACTGCACGATGGTAACACTCTTTTGTAATAGCATTGCCATCGGGCGGTGAGGCTAAGTACTTGTTGATTGACCTTTGGCAATTGCCAATATACACTATTTATTACGTTTGTATATAACAATGTTTTTACAATCTTTTTTCTCTTTCAAGTGATTTCAGTTGCGTCACTTTTCCCTTGTTTCTTGCCAACCTATCGTTTGTTTGTTGCTAACCCTTACCGATAGGCTGTGGTCAGGGTTGCCACAGTACTCCCCTCTAGACAAGTCACGGATCTTGGCGAGTGGGTTGCCGTTTCTTCAGGTGCGTTCGTAATAGGGTTTCAACCTGCGATGTCTGATCGACGACAGGTGGACAGGGGCAGCCTCGTCATTTGCCATAAATGTTTCACAGCGTCGTTCCGCATGAATACATGTGAGCAATCATGGATGTCTTTTAGCATAAAAAGTTTTGGCTTGATGTGATGCGACGTTGAAGTCGGCCTTACCGCTTGCATGCTTTTTTGAAATTAACTGACAAAATCACATGGGTTCAAGGGTGCGTCGAGGTCATAGATGTATTCGTTTGGAAGGCGAAGCGTACATCCGTATAGCATTTCCGCTGCTGATGCCTTGAGGTCTTCTTTATAATAGGAGCGAAGACCAAGCATGACCGTTGGAAGTACTTTGATCCATGATGTGCCTGGGTGACACATTAACGCAGCTTTCATCGATCTGTGCCAACGCTCGACCATATCGTTTGACTGAAGGTGATATGGTGTTGTGTGGATGTGCTCGGTGCCCAACATATTTGTAAGTGACTTGAAAAGTGCAGACTCAAATAGGGATCCTTGATCCGTGGTGATGGTTAATGGGCAGCCGAAGCGGGAAATCCATCGTGTCCGCAATGCCTCACAAATCGTCTCTGCCTTTATGTCCTTAAGCGGTACCGCCTCAGGCCAGCGAGAAAATCGGTCAATCAATGTAACAAAGTATCTGTACCCATCCAACCTGCCATCCGGAACTGTGATTTTGTTTGGAATCACCGCGTTGTGCTTATGAATTTTCGAACGTTGACACGGTAAGCAATTCCTTGATCATTCTATAACGTCTTTTCGCATTTACGGCCATACATACCTTCGTGAGATTTGCTTGAGCGTATCTCGGCCGCCCGGATGGGACAGTCCGTGCACACTTGAAAATACCTTGAAACGCAAAGTGTGAGGAATGTAAGGTCGTGGCGCGGTGGCTCCACCGTTACAATACAAGAGTGTTTGGTTGTCAACTTTAATTAGTTGTCGATGTAGAGACGTGGTTCCGCTTAGAATATCTTGTAGTTCGCTGTCTATTGATTGGGCTGCCTCAATTCTTTTTGTGTTCATAGTGGTTGGCATCATAATGGCATTAACCCTACAGAGTGCATCGGCTACTACGTTGTCGCTACCGCTCACATGTATTATTGTCGTGGAGAATTGAGATACAAACACTAATTGGCGTAATTACCGTTCTGACGCTTTTTCGGGTTTTTGAGCGAAAGCGTATATCAGCGGCTTTTAGTCTGTTCCGATTACAAAGACTCTCGCCCGCCTCCAGTATGGGCTTGAAATACTTAATTGCTTCATAAATCGCTAACAGTTCCCTGTCGTGCTGTTATGCAATGTGCGGTACCTGCTTTCAGTTGCACTAAGTTTTTTAGAAAAAAACCCAAGAGGTTCCCATGACCCCATGTTGTTTTGTTCTAGAACCGCACAGATGGCAGTATCGGAAGCATCACAGGTTAGACTTAGGTCTGCGTGTGGACTCGGATGACCATGAGTGGCTGTTTTTGCGACTCTACAGGTCGCTTGTCATTTTTCTTCATGTTGCGCGTTAAGACAATGAGCGGTGCTTTTAGTTCTGATGCGTAAGGTATGCAATGGCGGTAGTAGTTTAATACTCCTAGAAAACGACCTAACTCCGAAATTGTCTGTGGTTAGGCGTACTCTGTAATCGCTTTTACCCGATGTTCAGGACGCTTAATGCCACTACTGTTGACTGTGAAACCCACGAATGTTAATTCAGACATCTCAAATTTACACTTACTTTTATTGATGCTGAGGTCATGGGTTTCCAATTTGTCAGTACATCCTTAACATGTTGTTTATGCTCTGCAGCTGAGTTTGACATAATAAGGATATCGTCGATGTAGCAGAACACATAGTCGACTCCTCGAAAAAGCTGATCCATAAAACGATGGAATGTTTGCGTGGCATTTTTAAGTCCGAATGGCATTTTTAAGAATTCAATTAAACCAAATGGTGTGCGTACTGCTATTTTTCGACGTCCTCTGGGGCCATCGGTATTTGGTAGTATGCTCGTTCTACATCTAGCGTTGTGAAGATTCGTTTGCCATGTAGACGGTCAGCAAAGTCGTGGATGTGCGGCACCGGGCATCGATCAGGTACTGTTATCGCATTGAGCTTGCGATAGTTGCCACATGCTCTCCAATCGCCAATTGCCTTTGCCACCATGTGCAGCGGGCTGGCCCAATGACTTTTAGAGTAGCGGCAAATATTACTGGCGATTAGTTGATTGATTTGTGATTTTGCCGCTGCAAGTTTTTCATCCATCAGTCTCCTTGGGTGATCTGCTACTGGCGCGCCGGATGTTATAATATGGTGACGAACTGTATGGGTTTGTGGCTTTTCCACTATGGTCGTGCCTACGGAACCCTTATGTATTTCACTAGAAGTTTACTGCTCTGGCGTGTAAGTCAAGCTGACAATATCCTGCGATTTTATTGGGCCGCTGCTTTTTGACATTGTTAGCCGTTGTCGTTTCATGTCGATGAGCAAATGGAACTGAGCCAGGAATTAAGCGCGAATTATCGCTGTTTGTATATCGGCCATAATGAATGACCATT